>JAMQGT020013586.1:0-255000 GCA_024447675.2 Pterophyllum scalare
GAAAACTCCACAGACTTTACCAACAAGGTCTGTAATGCACTAAATCCAGATGAAACCATGGTGTCCTTTGATGTGGTTTCACTTTTCACTTGCATACCCACAACTGAGGCAGTGGAGACTGTCAGAAAACGACTATAGGAAGAAAACTCCTTACAAAACAGAACCAGCTTTACCCCAGATCAGATTTGTGCATTGTTAGACCTCTGCCTTAACAACATATTTCAAATACAATGATGGTTTCTACAGACAAAAGTATGGATGCGCCGTGGGCTCCCCAGTGTCACCCATTGTAGCCAACATGGAGGAAGTGGAAATTAAAGTTCTTGGTTCTTTCAAAGGGATGACACCTAGCCACTGGTACAGATATGTGGATGACACCTAGGTCAAAATCAATAACCAAGAAGTAGAAGCCTTCACTCACCACATCAACTCAGTGGATAAATACATAAGGTTTACCAGGGAGGACACCAGAGATAATAGGTTACCGTTCCTGGACTGTGTGGTGCTTAATGAGGATAATGCAAGCCTTAACATTGAAGTTTACTGGAAGCCCACACACATGGACCAGTACCAACATTTTGATTCCCACCACCCACTGGAACTCAAACTTGGGGTGAACAGGACCCTGCAACACCGTACAGAAAGCGTTCCTAAAACAAAAGGAACACACACATGTAAAGAAAGCCCTCAAAACATGTGGCTATCCTAAATGGGCTTTCATCAAATCAGCCAAGATGCACAGGAAAGAAGGTCAAACTCAAACTAGGGAGACTAAGAATGACAAGCGGAACAACATTGTCATCCTTTACAGTATGTGGCAGGCTTGTCAGAGAAACTCTGACAACATTTAGATGTGGACTTCTCCAAGCATGACATCCCAGTATAGTTCAAACCTAGTCATACTCTAAGGCAAAAACTGGTTCATCCCAAGGACAAACCCCCAAACACAAGATAAGCAATGCAGTGTATGCTGTCAGTAAAGAGTGCTCAGACCTCTACATTGGAGAAACCAAACAGCCTCTTTACAAACGAATGGCACAACATAGAAGAACCACCTCAACAGGACAAGACTCAGCTGTACATCTGCATCTGAAGGAGAAACGGTACTTTTTTGAGGATGCCAGTGGTCACATTTTGGACAGGGAAGACAGATGGTTTGAAAGAGGAGTAAAAGAAGCCATCTATGTCCACTGTGATCAACCATCATTGAACAGAGGAGCTGGATTATGTCACCAACTTTCCCCCGCTTACAATGCTGTCCTGAACTGCCTCCCCAGGCACCTCAGCCCCCCTTCCCACCTTTGTTCAGGTGACCTCAATAGGTCACTTGATACAATGGGGTGAAGTCCCAAATTGGTTTACCTACCATGATACTGTATGATACTTTAAAAGACCTATGGCAAACATTACCTGAATAATTCCATTGATTAAAATTGCAAAGGCAGAATTGTATGCTTTTGACTGGGGTTCCAAAATATTTGTATTTTTAAAAAGCAATAATCAAAGCAATAATGTGGCAGGATTAAGAAAAATTGAGAAGGTCATTAAAAAATTGGAATAATAATAATAAAAAAAAAAAACCTTTGGGGATTGCATAAACCCCACTCAGTAAGATGAGGGTTACGAAGATTGTCTGTTAATTATATGTAAAACCAACCTGTTAGCCTTTTGTGTCTGCATTTATTTTTCTGTAATAGAGACTATCACCTGCTCTGAAGTAGCTATTAATGCTCCTCAGGAATAGAAAGTTTGGGCATACCCAAATGAATGCATATAGTAGACAATTATTTTGGATACCAGCTATATTAGATATTTAATAAAACAGTGCATTATTCTTTGATAAATTTCTTAAATTATGCACTTCCAATGCAATTCTACCAATTTTTACTTTAATGCTGTAATCTGGCTTCAGGAAAAATGTGATAATACACCACTGATTAACTTCAAATGTTCAAAATATCAGTGATGTTCTGTTATACATTCACTAACACTGAATGCTATCTCATATCTTCTCTTAACTCTTTCTGAACATTGAAATTAATCTTGTAAGCCTGTTCAATGCCCTTAATATGCTTCACACAGGATTCTCAAGAGGAAGCTGTTAGCTACAAATTGTAAAATGCTACTTATGGTAGGGATAATCTAGAAAGTGCTTGAAGACTCATTTAAGTGAAATGTAATGTATATTTATTAAATAGTTCTCCAGTTTTCTTTTGTTGGACCATTTTTGGTATGTTCTAACCACTGCATACCAGTAGCATTCTACAAGACCTTGTCAAGGTTTGCAGGTTGCAGAGCCTAAATGCAGGCTTCAAAAGGCAGCCTTCATAAACAAAGACATACTTTTACTGAGGCAATCTAAAAAAAAAAGGCAAAATAGCCAGGTCCATGAATTCCACAAAGGACACACAAGGGAGGACTGACAAGAGCACAGTATGACTCAAAAAAGAGCTAAGGCAAACTGAGGCTTTAAATAGACACGGGAGGTAATTAGGTAGAGTGGATATGCCAAGGTAAAAAGACACAGCTGAAGCTAATAAAGGAAATTAAAAAGGAAGAAAAACTACATGTAAGACACAAGATGCAAAAGACTAAGTTAAACTAACAGGAAAAGACTAACTGAGATAGAGACTTAACACAACAGGATACTGTGAAGGCTAGACTAAAACAGAAGTGATCAAAATATAAATAATACGAAACTAACAGAAAACCAGATTGCAAAGATAGTGAGAACAGATGACAAAGGGAAAACCTAAAGGCTATAAACTAAGAGCTCCAAAACAACAAAAGTTATAAACTATAGCTAAAAACTGGAACTAATAACCGAGACTCAAAATACTAAAGAACATACACAAAGAAGAAAAAATGACCAATAAACAAAGTAGGAACCATAGAGAATATAAAATAAACAAAGTTAGTCTAAAATAGTCTAAAACTCAAAACTTTAGGTTCAAGAACCAGGACGATGACAAACCTGTAGTCCTAGCAATCACAATTTGACCATAACCATAATCGCTCAGACCATTATGCTTCCCTTTTGTCGTTTCCCCTTCTTTCAATGCACCAACCTCAAGAACTGACAGTTCATTTGCCGCCCAATATATCCCACCAGTCAGACAGGCGCTATTTTAATGAGATAATCAGTGTTATTGACTTCACCTTTCAGTCATTTTAATGTTGCACCTGGTCAATCAAAGCAACATTAACTATATATAACCTTTATGCCAATCAACATGAAATTGAAGTTTACAAATGCTGAACTTCCTTAAAAATTGAAAAAATGAACAGATGCCATCATGTGCTGCCACATTTTATGCTGCAGATATTAAGGCGCTTTAGAGCTGCAACTCCAGTTCCAGTGATTCCATTATGTCATAAAGATTTTAGACAAAGCTATTCTTAGTTAAACCATATACACACAGCAAAATTACTGAACTCTCTGCACCTGTGTGTAATCTGGACATAATAATAATGTAGATAAAAAAATAGTACAATCACTGAACACTTTATTTAAGCTGTGAAAACTATGAGTCATGAGCAAAGGATTATAATGAACTTCAATTTATAATTCATAACATTTTCCTTGGTCACTTATAATCTGTAATCTAGTCCTTGTAATGCATCAGAATCACCTTTGCCACTGGAACGTAGTCTTAATATGCACACAACTAACGTGCAGTATTTGCACTTTGCTGAGTTGGCTGATAGTGCAGGAAAGCAGCTATGGCAAACACAATTAATTATCAGTGTTTTTGTACATCATTAATTTTTATTAAACCCAGCGGCAAATGTGAGTGCAGTGATTCTCTCCATTCACTGGTAAAACTGATAAACAGATCATTAGCTTAGAAAAGTATATGCTTTCATATAGAAAAGTAAAAACATTAAACTCTAGTCAATGTTTTTTAATGTAAAGATGTCCAGGGAATATAATTAATTATAATAACTGAGACAAAACAACATTTGTAAAATGACCCAGAGTGGACCTCAGCGCAGACAATCAATCAATAATGTGCTCATCAAAGTGGAAGGGCTAGTTAAATTATGCTTAAGTACCAATCATTACCATTAACTGTGTGGTTCATTAGCCAGAAAACCCCAAATCATTTCATTAATTTCAAAAGCACCAACTAGTGCATGTATCCAGTGTGTGCTTATGCATGCATGTCTTGACCTGGAGATGTATGAGTAGCATTTATAGAATAATTATGAAATTTTAATAGACAATTTCAGAACTTAATTGCAATGACTTTATTTGCAAGAGGATTTTCAGCTCTTTATTTAAAATCTAAATAATTAATTCACTCAATATTCTCAGCCTCATATTTTGTCTTCTCATCTTGCAGACACAAAGAACACAATGAAACACAACAGCACAGAAAGGAAAATGTTATTTTAACATGACGGAATTAAATCCCCCTTTTCACATAGCGCCAGTCAGTCAGGTGTCAATATTTAATGTAAAGTCATTTCAAAATGCAACAGGACAACATGCTCTCAGACAAATAAATGTATAAATAAATAGTACAGGAGTTCAGTAAGGCAAGCTGGAAATGTGTGAATATCTTCCCAACTTTACTGAATAGGCTGCCACAGTTTGCTGTGATAATGGACTTCTGCCTTCTGTTTCGGCTTGCTTGTAGATGATTCAGCTGTAGTGTGTTTTCCCTATTTTACCCATATTTCTGCAAATCTCTACATAGAGCCTCACGAACTGCAAGTTCTATCTTGTGATTCATGCATACAATGTCAGTCAGGTTAAGACTGATCTCTTAAGGTAGGAGTGGCTATTCCTCTGCATCAGTCCTTCATAACAGCTGCAGCATCATTCGCGAAGCCAACAATCTTTCATGCATGTCAAGGCTTTCTAGAAGGACGTAACAGATAACAGCCTCGGTAGATGATTGCAGATCAACAAGGTGAAATAAGATCTCACCTTCATAAGTTATACTGATGCAAATGATCAGCAGATGATTACTCCATAACACTAATACCAAAGAGTAAAAAAATTATAATCTGTTTTTGTGTTTTTCATTTTTCTTTAATTTAGCTGGGTGCAGCTTCTGAACTGAAATAGCATTTTGGTGCTTGGTGGCAGACTGATGTGTTCCCTTCCGCTCAGTGGCATCTCTTTTGTCACAGGAGCAGCAGCTGACAATAAAAGCCATTTTGTGATTTTATTATTTTTTGCACTGTAAAGTGTTTCAAGTTGTAGCACTAAAAATCAGTTTCTTCCACTTTACCATATCACACCCTGATGACCAAAATCATTTCTGTGTCTTTATATATGTTGTAAAGTTTACTAGCGGAGCTTATGACTTCTGTTTTGAAGCTGTGCAAGTATTTCCTGTAATCATGGTCGGTGAAGGCTACTGGCCACTTTCACACTGGCCATGCATCACTAGTTTACTACTATTCTGAAACTGTAGGAGAAGCTGTTGCTTTATAATGTAAATGGATTTTTTTTTATGGCATCCTGATGGATCATCTGCTGCTGAGCAAGAATTCATTACAGTATGACAGCCAAGGTATAGCCAAGATTAAATCTTTTGAATAATTGTATTGCAACAACTAGTATATAAAATCTATCCAACTCCATATTTTACCATAAGAGCACCTCAGAAATTTAGCTCCTTCATTTAATATC
The DNA here is from genome assembly GCA_024447675.2 of Pterophyllum scalare. Lineage (NCBI taxonomy): Eukaryota > Metazoa > Chordata > Actinopteri > Cichliformes > Cichlidae > Pterophyllum > Pterophyllum scalare. Next base: position 5,648 of record JAMQGT020013586.1, read on the forward strand.
ACAGTTGCTGTATTTGTATTCACGGGGACCTATAATTGCCCTGATAACTGCAAATAAGAGCAATTAACTAAGCATGCTAATTGCCTCTCATCTCTCCTCCCTCACTCGCCCTGTTTTTTTCTCTCTCTCTCTCTCTCGCTTCCCTTTCCTAATGATCCTCTCATTTTGGTAGACAGGCCTGCTACAGATTAGAATCTGGGTGCATGGTTTGTCAGCAGAAATAAATAATGGCCATTATCGGGTGTTTAACCAACGGAGCAAAGAGAAGTAACCTGCTCATTTCCTGCGCACTCAAAACTTCCGTGGCTGATTTGCTTCTTTGCCTTCACTTCTTTCTTTTTTTTCAATCAGATTTATAGATGAGTAAAAATAGGGTTGTGAATCTGATTTATCACAACAAAGCTCTTTGGCTGGATCTCTCTGCCACAGTGCCCATGGTGCTCTTGGGAGAGCTTCATCTGGCAACCAGCCACCAGCCACTCTCTCTCCCCCTCAATCCCTCCCTCCCTCTGTGGTTTTATGGTTCTGTGGCACAGAGCTAATTTCAGTCAATGTCTGAAAAGCACTCTGTTACACAGTGAAATGGGTCTCTAAAGAGGTCATAAGAGAAGAAGTTTTTTGGTTGATGAGATGTTATTCTATGTCACAACATTTGAGAGATTTAATGTGTCTAGTCTAAAATTCCAATTTTGTAATGTCAACAAACAAGCTTTCACATTATGCTGCTTCCCAACGTGAAGTAATTAATAAAGCATGAACTGGGAAATATCAGAGGAAGCTGTCAAATCCTGATTTTATTCTGAAATGGTATTTTAGCTGGCAACAAGACAATGTCAATTGCATAGCTTGTGGTTTGCATTTAGTTGAAGTACTATACTGACATGCAATTAAAATGTCAACATAATATGTAATTCAACTAACCATGGTTTGTACATTGAGAACTATAGCAACATACTAGATAGCACTGCAGTGTTGTTGATTGGGCTTGAATTACACTGTGCAGCCATGCCCTTATACAAACTGAATGATCTAAACTGAAATCATTAGATACATATTTGAGAAGGTTTTTGACCTGACCAAAACAAAAGTTTCACAATAGCTGCCATTCAGAATGTTCCAGTGGCCTTCCTTTCCACTGGTGTATGAAACTAGAAAACAGGTAACCATGGCAACTCCTTGCTTCCACCATCAGTCATTTACAAATTATTTCTTTTAATGTAGAAATTACAATGAATGATTCTGATGGTGTGGAAATATCCAATAAAATAGAAACTACTTATAGAGATTAGATCCAGAGAGAATGAAAACATCATCTGAATTACTCTTTCATATATCACAGTTAGCAATCAATGGTATGCATGACTATGTCAGACCCAGGGCCATTTTTAACAGTAATTATTGTCAGATTACTTGCTACACTTTTGTAATCCATAACAAATACAAACAGAAGATAAAATCCCACCTTATGCCAGAAATTATGGCAAAATAAGACCATTAGTCCTCTGAGCTCACTGTCTTAAAGCCCCTACAATCCGCAGCAGCTGGCAAACACATGACATCTCATGAGTTCACACAGAAATAATTATACCATGTGTGCAGGCCAGAATCGAGTCTCTCAAAATTTGAAACACTGCTGTTTAAACATGTTTCAAATTCATACACATCTGATTATTGGTGACTGTAAATGGAAGAAAACCTAACTTACAAAACAATGATACGATAACACAATGATGAAATCATTGTGAGGAAATGTATGAATGCCAGACTGTACTTGGCAGTGAAAATATGCAACATGTTGTCCAAGTATAATTGTTTCTGGTCATCAATGAAAGCAGCTGGTAACAAAAGTGATAAATTCACAAACACATTGGAATAACGTCTTTGTTGTTTCGAAATTCAGGCAGGAAGTGAAGTGTTTACTTGCGTGTCCTTTTGAATAGGCGCTGAGTCAATGTGGGGAAGAACAGTGGCAGCAGCAGCCTGTGGCAGTGAAGAGCTTGTTGAGGTTGCTTGGATATGCACAGGATACAAGATCTTGTTCCCGTGACAAAAGAGAGACTCTAAACTTGTATTCATGTGACAAAATTTAATTAGGAAAGGTCTGGAGGGAAATTCAAAAATGCATTTTAAACAATCACATTTTATGCTCACCTTCCAAGCAAGGTACCAGTTTCAAGTCCTCTCCTTAGACATGCCTACCCATCAAGGGGTCAGAAGCCACTGAAAGAAACATTTAGATGTGGACTGATTCATGAGTAACGTAATAAGGGGCCTCAACAACATGTTTTGATTTTATTTATTTTATTATTTCTCATATTTTTTTCTTAAAAAAACATACAAAAATAAACATTTATAGAAAGGTACTGAAGTAATGATATTTTAGAAATAAAAATGTCATTGTAAAAGTCTCTGAATTTGGAGAAAAGGAAAGTGGGAGGTGAAAATGGTGGTATCGCTATGTGAGTAGCACAGGGCGAGTTAGGGAAGAGGAAAGGGAAAAAAAATCAATCTGTTTTATTTTATTTATTTATTTTCAATGACTGTTTTGTCCTGGAGTGAAATGTATTTCAGATTTGTCAATGAAATGATCAGTCATTGATCTAAGAGAAGTTTCCTCTTTGCTTGGTCCTATCATTCTTTGTAATTCACAGCAAGGTGCTCTAAAGGGTCGTTATGTGGTGCCATGTCCAGGCTGTTGAGTCTCATACCATGCTGCGGTGTAGCAAGATTTAGTTCTAATGTGGTCCCCCGTGTCACTTCTAATGTGACGTGGGGGGGGGGGTCTTTTTAGTAGTTTTATGTAATGATGCACTGCAAAGTTGACAAAACAAAACAAACAAAAAAAAGAAACACTTGATTTCTCTACCAAAATACCGCACTATAAAACGTTGAATTGAGGCCAGTAAAGAGCGCCAGTATCCCAACTTATGTTGTTGTTGATTAATTACCCAACTACTGATTTTCTTTTCTTTTCTTTTTTTTTAATACGGCAACATCTATATTTATATATAAGCTCCAATAATCTTTCACTACCGTACTGTTGTGAGAGTAATTGTTTGTCTCATTTGGGACTTGAAAAGGACAAGCTGTATGTCACTACATAACAAGTTATGCACACGGTACTCCAGTCACATACTGACCCAAGAGAGTGCAGCAAGGATGAATGACTGTGATAATACAACTGGTCTCCCAGCAACAAGGAGGCAGATTCTTTTGACTAGATAGAAGCAAGGGGATGAAAATATATTGAGTAAATTAATTGAAAAGACCCCCAAAAATAGGGAATAAAGAGACATGTGCTGACCCTCCTGTGGGAAGATGTATCAAGAAAACAAGGAAAAGAAAAACTAATTTATTCTCAATTAAGTGTCAGGCTATTTTTCCACTGACAGTTTGATATAACATTGGAAGCTTGGGACTGCTTCTGACATGGAAAATCTGCATTATTTCTTTTGGTGTTTATCAATTACAGATGTCCTGCAAAAACACTTTCCAATTAGTTGGTATAGGAAGACACAAATATTTTGAATTAAAGACAGATTCATTTTGTTATGAAGTGAAATCAGTTTTCCACCCATCCTTACTGCATTGGTATCATAATTTTAATAATAGCACATGAAAAAATCCAACTAAAATTCCAGGTTTAGGCACTCACAATTAGCTATATGTTACAGTAAACAGGTGATTAATTGCATGTTTAGTCTTAGCACAGTGGCTCTGTAGTGTAGTGATTTACACTTTTGCTTGACACGTGAAAGCTCCACAGTATGATCCTGGGAGGAGACACAAACCCCTTTGGGGTTGCATCAGGAAGGGCATCCAGCATAAAAAAAATCTGCCAAATCAAATGAGGAACTACCTGCTGTTGTGATCCCCATTTGAAAGTAGCTTATGTCACCTGACACTTGAAAAACACAATTCATCCAAAATATATTCCTTTATTTGTGCTTTATTTGATGGTAGTGAAGAGAACTGTCTAAAATGCTGGTCCAAATCGCCAAATATGTGTTCTTCTGGGTGGAAATCTGGTGAATGTGAAGGACATAAGATGTAACTCATATATTATTCATACGTACTTATCAGTCCATTTAGTGATCCAGCATGCCTAATTGGTTGGAGACATTCAGGAAGAGACTCATCATTATGAGATAAAGGATCAGTCAGAAGAAATATGAAGCCACTCAACCCTGCAGGTGAATAAGTAGAACAAATCATAACTAAATAAGCACAGTATGACAGAGCAACCAGATGCCCTCAATGTACAGTGAGTCACAGGATTGGCAAATGAGACTAAATGTGACTATCTGATCTGATTAAGCTAGAAAGATGGCTGGACTGACAAACTGTCTCAAGGTAAATAAAAGCATTTTGCCCAAAAAAAATCAAAAAAATCTAGCATTTCATGGTGGTTATTTCCCCCATTAAGACTGTGACTTTCTCTTGAAAATTGGATGGCTGCGTTGGCGTTCACACAAAACTTCATGTTATGAATGTCAGTCCTTGTCAGCTGTTATTTGTTTGGAGCCTTTACATTACTGTGGCTGTGAGGATTGACAAAATTTGGTTTGTAGTGGAGCCATGAGTGCTAAGTGGAGTGGATTTTGTACCAAAAAAAGACTTTTATTTTCTCTTGAAAGAAAAGTGCACTTTTAAAATAAAAGAATAGTTTTGAGGGACAATAAATACAGTGTTTATGATGCAGACAAAAAAAAAACCTCAATCCACATGGCTTGACATTGACATGGAATGACATCTAGCTTTCTTTCGTGTAATCACCTTAACATATCATCGGGTCTTTTGTTGGAAAGGCTTTGTTTATAAGCAGCTGGCTTGCTCCTGTAACACTCGCCAATCTTTCTAATTTTCTCCCTTGAACAGCCATCTGACACAAATCTCACGAAAGCAAAGCTGCCCAGGACAGAGATGCTGAAATATCAGCGGTGAGCTCTATTATTATAATTTTTCAGTGACTGTGAAGATTGATATGTTAGTAGAGAAAGCTGTTTCTCCCTCTCCTTCTCTTTTTCCTCTCCAGGTCTGACTGACTTCTTAGGCTCATGAAGAGGCTGGGTGGCCCCTCATTAAGCACATTCTGGATTACAGCTCCTGGCTAGAGCTATTTCCAACAACATGCTAGTGCATTGTAATGAGCCTCTCTGTGTGCTGCGCAAACACACTCAATCTTCCACTTTAATCACTGAGGAGGAGATAGGCTACTCCTCAAGCCCTAAACAGGAGCAGTGAAAGGAAAAGGGGATTTGCAAGTTTCCTCCATCCTCTGATGAAACATAATCTCCTCGGGAGATGAGTGTTCTGTCTCAGAGCTCTGATTGACACGTCTAGCATTATGATAGAGTGGGTTATGAGCAAAAGCTGGGAGGAAATGCCACAGCCAAGAAAGATGAGGCTAAAATGGTTCGCAGGGTGAATGGTGATCCTTCAGCAGTCTGGTCATACTGTTGATCGTGTAGCTGCAGATTATCTGTATGTCAGACAACTTAAGAGGAGATTCAGAACAGCGTGTACAGTTCATGTGGTGTTATCTGCACATACCAGTTGATTATATTCATGGTAATACATTCAGGAAATAGAGAATATCCCTCTTCCCGCTTCATCGAACACTGTGTAATTTGTAATTTTAAAAAAACTTAACTTTGTAAAATACAAGAAGTACAAAGTGTATCTCAAAAAGAGTGATAAAAACAATGTAACAGTTGAAGGTCATAGCTACTGTAAATTCAAATGATCCATAAGACTGTACTCTTTTAGTCACCTTCAACCTCATATCAAAGTTGTGAGTTTAGATTTATTTTGAAAAGAAAAGAAAAGAAAACACACACACACACACACACTACACACACACACACACAGATAGAAATATGAAAAATATATATGTATACAGCCATGTGGGCACAGTTTCTGCAGGCTGTCATGAGATGAGCACTAAGTGCTTTCGGTACCTGAACAAATCACTCAAAACCACACCACTTCAGTATTCCACAGCTGAAGTGGTGTACAAACAGCTAAAATGGGGTAAATGTTCAGTACACAGGTCAAGTGACAACACTGAGCACCATCACCACCTGTTGAGCATAGCTATTAAACTGGGTAGGGAATCTAAATGAGTGGAATCATCCGTGTTTCATATGGTCTCTTACAATAAAAAAAATGGTCATTTTACTGAAAGAACAGAATGAGGAAGGGACTAAAAAGAGAAAGAAAAGACATCTCAATCCTTCGTGAGTATTGACTTATAAATACTCATAACTATTTAAATGGGGAGGGGTGGCAAAAAACAGAAAAAAAATCAACCTATGAACCCCCACAGTGAGTGAGTGTATGCTTTGGGTCCACTTAACCCCTAAGACTGAAGAGTCAATGCAAGCTTGTTGTAAGTAATCACCTTTATCTTATGATGAAAAATTTCTATCCTGATGGGAGTGGTATCTAACATCAACGGGGCACTAGAGGTCAGTGAATGGTTGGTTTGTTCTGAAAATAATTAAATGCTGCTTCGTTACAGTCACCAAATCTCAGCCCAATTAAAAATCTCTGGAAGCTCTTGGACCACATGCGAGTGAGTGACTTCACAGTTGTTCCACAGAATGTTTTAGTTCCAAGAGACCCAAAACAAAACTAAATTGTTTTTACAGTGTTCAGATTTATCTATATATTATCTGTATATCTATATCTGTCTATCTATATCTATGTCTATATATTATATATATATATATATATATATATATATATATATATATATATATATATATATATATATATATATATATATATATATATATATATATATATATATATATATATATATATATATGAGAGACACACACAATGATCTCCATGGGATTTCACTACAGAGGACATAACACATACTGCTTTGAAATTCCCCTAAGAGTTATCTTTCTATTTGGATGCCTAACATCTAGACAATAACTTCATCAGAAAAAGTGCTGTTCTGCCTGACTTGCTTTGATTTAAGTGGCCTATCTGGGATAATGAGAAGCAGTGTACAGTTGTTTTTTGAAATGAGGCACCTGCTACAGACATTTATTGTAATCAAAAGGCCTGTAACCGTCTCTGGTTGCCGAAGAGGGAAATTCACTAACCATGAATGTTGTCTGAGTCCACTGTGATATGTACAGCAACACAAGAATCGAGCTTTCAGCTCTGTGCTTTCACAGTTTATCCAAGTGGCAAAACTTGGTGCGAACATTTTTCATCACTCTGATAAATCTTTGCTGATTGGAGATGATGTTCACATCACTCTGATCTTACTGGCACAATGTTTGGTTGAATAATTCATGGTGCCATAAATGTGTGACTGGTGGATATAGAAGAGCAAGAGTTATGGTAGTTTTATTAAAATGGTAAATCCAGCGATTCGCCCATGGCTGAAAAAAAAAATGGAGACAAAAAAGAAGAATGGTACCGTGCTCATGTCCATTGCCAGGTTGGTCTTAGGTTGATGGCAGCATTTGAGTTAATTTACAGCTTATCATGGTACAGCTGAGAGTTGTGGGTTTTGTGCGCTGAGAGGGGGGTCAATATAATCTGTCTTTCAAACAGGAAATGACATAGGGAGGAGAGTGGAAGAGAGCAAGCAGAAACAGGTATGCAGTCTGTTTAACTGGTGGCTATATTGCATTCCATGCAGGCAACAATGGTGATGGATTGACGCCAGCTGGAGAGAGGCAGTCCTGAATCAATTAAGGTGAGTTCATGAAATTGAAGAGAGTTAAAACCTTGGGGGGGGGTCTTTTTTTTACGGGTAATTTGATCAAACTTGTGTTCACTCTTAAACCCCAAGAGCTAATGGGCGATAATGGATTGCAATTGCATTACTTTGCGGTGACACAAAAATATGCATTCCAAAGGTTGCCATTTCTATTTATTATGAGTTTCCCCATCCATTACTTAAAAGTCACTGGACCCTGAAAAGACCCTGATATATTTCCTTGCTCAGAAATTATAATATGAATCATTAAATATGTGAATAGTGTAAAAGACAGTAAGAAAGAACAGTGAGTGTGTTGGATGCTATTTTGCTCATTATTCTGTTCGACTCACTTCCGCTCTCAGTGCCCTCTGATCAGAAGATAACATTTTGATTGACATTTACGAAGGTCAATGGTTAATTATCAGTAACTCTTCACCTTTAATTACGCATCAGTGGTATTATGTACATGCTTATTTGCTCAAGACCCGAATTGGTTTGACAACATTTCTTATGCAAATTAGGCAACAATTATCTTCCCCATCAATGATGCAGGACTTGTTTGTCCCTAACGACATTGTTTGAAGTACTGAGTATGTCATTAAGTCCTTCCCTGGAAGGATGTTATCAGGGTGACCACCCTTTCATCGCTTCTGTATCTTTCCGCCCTTTAGCCCTCAACAGAATAAAGCCACTGCAAACTTGACTTTATCCACATCAACAAAAAGACGAAGGGATGAAGTCTAGAAACATGTATAAAAAGTCTCTATATAAACTTGGTTACCTTCAGTGTGAAATGAGAGGAATCATACTATAATGATCATAGTGTCTAATGTATGTTTGTATGTTTCTTATCTCCTCGTAGACAAGTGGACCACTCTTGATGAAACTTTGCCTAAACATTGCTTAGGGCACTGTGAGTGCCAACATCTATCTATGGAAGAATGCCATAGTAAAAAATAAACTGGATTTTATAACACAGAATGGTGTCACAATATAATTATGATAGCATCATACAATAATGACTGTACTGCATGTATTTATGTTGTTTGTATGTTCCCTGTCTCCAACATATAACATGGGTGTTTGAAGGTCAAATTAATAACCGTAGGAAATGTTTTTAGGCAGAACCTTTGGCAAAGGTGTTAAAATGAAATAAAATTATTGCATAAAAAATACAGTTGGGTAACTCAACTAATTTGCTCTATGGAAATACTTAATGTTTAAATTTTATTTTAGATGATATATATTTATATGTTGCATATGCATTAGTAAGTAACTGTTAGAACAAGTGCTGTAATAACAGAACATGTTCATGTTGACTGAAATTGCACTATAAACACCGTGATCAAATCCATTGTGAATAACATGACCTCATAGTGATGTCCCCACTTCAGATAATATTTGAATAATATATCTTCCACTGACTGTAATGTCTACATAATAATAATAATAATAATAATAATAATAATAATAATAATAATAATAATAATAATAATAGTTTTTTAAAATTATTTTTATACTGTCTCCCATAGGCATAGATGGGGATGGCTAATTATAAATGCCTAAATAGAAGCCTACAGAGCTCGCCAAGTTTATGAGAGTTCACTGAGCCTTCAGCAGAGCCAGAGCGAATCACATTCTGTTCTGAATATGAAATGTTAATTCATGCTGCAGGGAATTCACAATTGGGTGAGAGAACAGGATTCCCATCATCTTTCCTTCTTTCTCCCTTCTTTTTTTTTCCTGTCTCTCTCTCGCGCTCCATAACTGACTGCATGCATTCCTGTCATGGTAGTTTGGTTTCCTTCACCCTGTTTGTTACATTTCCTGTTAACTTGCGCACTGCCACTGAGCTGATGAACCAGAACCAAATGAGCCATGACAGTCAACATCCACAAACAATCACAAAAATCCTTATAAATGTATTAAACATATGCAGATAATTCACCAGCAAATGGCCAGACTTCTTGATAACCTGCACTCCAATTGAGTGCAGTTTATCAAGTCATTGACGTGCTTTAAGAAACATATTCTAATTTGTGAATAAAGGTGGATAAAGCAAATATACTGGTAAATATTTTCATAAGTTAACAAGATAAAGTACAGTGTTTCTACTGTCTTGAGCTTTACCAGGGATCAATCAGAAATTTTGTTCAGTAGTATAAGTAACTACAGTTTGTTTCTACCTTAATCTAAATCTAATTTAAGACTCATAAACTGCACATATTAAACAACTTTTCTTTTTTCTATGTGACAATGCTCATGTTACTCTATGGTGCAATTGTGCTTTAGTTAAAGAAAATGTAATTTTTGGTCATACTTGGCTTTACATTGCACTTATGTCAGTGCCTGATTAATACTTGAACAGTAAACTTGGATTACCAGAAAAAACTGTGCTCTCCTTTCTGCCCTACAGATGTATGCACTCACATTCTATATACCGCATGACGTGAGTGTAAAAAGATTCAAACCAATCCCTTTGGAAAATTGCAACCTGCTAAACGTCAGTGAAAGTGAATTTCATGGTTAACTGTCTGCCAATCTCACACCTCTTCCTGCTTCATACAGCTTTCAAGAGTGATTGATAGGATTCAAGTCTTATCAATCACTCATCCATCCTAAACTATATGTCTTTTTGTGGGCTACATTAATCTTTTGGGCAATTACTGTGCACATTGCAAGGTCATGAACATTTAACCAAACATACGCAAGATTACATTCTTATATCAGAGTTGTGCCCATCATAGACTATGATGAAGCATTCAAGTGGTACCAGTAAATGCAATGCGTGTGTTTGACTGCATATGTGTATTGAGCTATGAGCGTAGCATTATCTCTAAATGGATAAATGTGTCATAATGACACACATGCATTGTTGTTGTGATGAGGAAACAATTTGATGATGAACTTTGTTTTTGATCAGAGGTGTTTTTGGCTCCAGGACATTTTAGGCATGAATGTTTGCTATAGTGCCCAACACTACACTACACTAACTATAGAAGTATTTGCTCTGCAGTTCTCTCACAATGTAAGTAGCCCCTTGCTGGGCAGCACAGTAATACACTCACACACACACACACACACACACACTATATCATTTTTTATTCATGTAAAGTACCAGTCAATATATATATATATATATATATATATAGAAAGACAGAGGGAGAGAGCGAGAGAGAGAGAGAGAGAGAGAGAGAGAATTTGTATAAGCCATATAGACGCTGGCACTCACAGTGCTCTAGGCAATGTTCATGCAAAGTTTCATCAAGAATGGTCCACTTGTCTAGGAGGCGCACACAAAGTTACATACATATATACATGTGCTACAATCATTATATTGTGATGATGATGATGATGATGATTATCCAGCCATCCCTTTTCATCCATTTATCCAATTCCAGGTCACAGGAGGATGGAGCCAATCCCAGCTATTATTATTATTATTATTATTATTATTATTATTATTACTATTAGCAGCAGCAGCAGCAGTAGTACCCATAGTAGTAGCATTACATTCTTACATTCTGTAAGTTTGCCACTGAGTAATGAAACCACAGGTCAAAGAAATCATTTAGTTTTATCATAACTAAAAAGAGGCCATTATGAACCAGTACTCTCCTTTGCAAGAGACCTTTTTTATTGGAAAAATGCCACCAAATTAAATAATATGGCCAAGTTTACTTTATTTACATTTTTCAGTTTTGACTTTTCTTTGTATCTCGAGTGATTCTTACTGTTAAATCAGTTTGATTTTGTCATTACTTCGGTGAGTTAATGGTAACATCATCTGCTGTGAACATTTAGGTCTGCTGCTTTCTCTGCTGTTGTTTACTGCTGTCATTTCGCTGTGAGACTGATGTAACCTTTATTCATCCCATTCACCTCCAGTTTTCCCCTGAATCAGCATCCGTCAGTCCTTCCACTAAACACATCATAAGTCCTGCCCCAAATAATATCCTTCAACATCTTCAAGCATTGCTCTTCACCTCTTCACCCCTACCATCAGTGCTTAGACTCAGGGGTTTTCTAGTACTACATATGGTCTGATTACCCCTTAAAATGACACTGTGTCCCAGTGGCATCAAATCTAAATCTTCACATCAAATTAATTAATTGAATCATTCTCTAAGCCTCTTGGCATTTATAGATTGAACCAAATTAATGATGAACCGCTTTTTTCTGGATATATCTGAATAGCACTTTTTGTAGGATTCACTATTTTGTGACTTTTAAGTTTAAGTTATTAACCTTACTTGTGTGTATTTAAAATAAAAGATTGGCTTTGAAGTGTTTATCACCCTATTTTATATATATATATATATATATATATATATATATATATATATATATTTAATTCCCTCTTCCTGTTGCTAGATTCCATCTGCTTTCTTGCTCCCCTCTTTCCCTTCCCTCTTTTTCTGTTGCTCTGTCTAACTCCCTTTGTCCTTTGTTGTCAACCTTCCCCTGAGACAGTGTTGTCACTTCTCTTTAGTCTGGCTACTCACTGAGCCTGCACAGCTGTAATGGTTTTAGATTCCAGCTAAACCTTTGGCTAACTGTGATGAGGGAAGTAGGGGTGAGAACAAGAGAGATAAGTGGAGAAAGAAAGGGAGGTGTGTGTTTGAAGGCTGCAGTCTTTCACACAGGCAATTAATGACTTTGAGGACAAATCTTTGTCTTCTGTCTTTGACCCTGGGTTATGTATTTTTTTTCCTAGTCACCCCTTTTCAACTAATTTTCCTCCTCATTTCTTGTATTTTTTAAGAGTTCCTACAGGGACATAGATGCATTTGTGGAGCCCCCCCCCCCTTTCTTTTTCCTGTATTTTTTTTCTTGTCTTATCAAAGAAATGCATTAAGGGCACAATGGTATTCCTGCCCTCTCCTTCTGTTCTTCTTTCCCACAATATTTCCTGTGACAGTGTGGCCCCCCCTTACAATGTTGCTTTAGGACATGGTGACTGATGAAATAGCCAAGTCTGAATCACTTGCTTTCGGTTTCAGGCTGTGAGTGGTGAGCTGTAGAAGGTTATGTTAGAGATATATTATACAAAAGGCTTTCTTCTTAACATGAATCTCTTCTTGACATTTGCTCCCCTCACTTGGCTCTTCAAAACTATAAGCAACTCCATTTAATGAGTTTTGTATTTTAATTTAAAGTGACTATTCCTCACTAGTTTCTTTTTTTTTTAATTAAAAATGACTGAATTTCTTAAAGCTGTGCTTTTTCAGAGAATATCATTTGCGGGAATCAGAATAATTTATGCCCTGACATAGTTTATGTTGAAATGTGCAGCACTGAATTTTATAAATTGTTTTGTAGCTTTATATTCCACAGATTATTTCACTGAAGCATTAACGTCTGACCTGCACAGATGACATGATGGCAGTATAATTAAACTGATTAAATTCAAGTTCTATAAATTATTACATCGCTCCAGTTTCCCCTCTGTTAGCTCAAGCCTTCCCACAAGCCAATGAGGGAGCACCAGAAACCAACTGGTGCGCCCTCATTGGAGAGTGATAGGAACCCAGACACCAGGACATTAATCCCTCACATTTTAGGAGGATGCAACCCCACTGTCACTGAAAAGTGCTTTAGTATTCTAATGAGCAGGTATATAAGCAGAGTTTGATATGAAAAGCTTACAAATGTGGCAATATGAAGTACTTTTTTTTGTCCCATGAATTCTTAGTTAATTTGCTTCTTTTCATGTCTCCATGATGTGTTAAAGGTGTTAAATATGACTAAAAACAACAATACAATACATCAAACAGGGGATTACATCTATAAAATCTCCACAGTTATTGGTTTACCAGTGAATACTGATTTAAAACTGGACATGCATGATGTTGCACAAAACAGAAGCTCAAAAAAGATAGTGGTCTGCTATAAAAAAAAAATTCACCTACTCTTGAGGTAAAATTATTTTTGACGCTTTGTAATTTATTTTAACACTCGAGTTCTGTTTTCAAAAGGCATTTTCGCATTTCATGCACTCGTTGGTACATGCATTCATTAAATGCAGCAAAGCTGTTCTGAAAAGTCAGCCAAGTCTATCCTGCAGATGTAAAAATAGGACAAAAAGAGTTTTTTTTTCCTTCCATTTCAGACAAGACAGAATCTTTGCTTCATAATCCCTGCACTCCTGGAAAGGTTTGAGACCTTGCTAAGCCTGTAATCTCTGCCTCCCACAACTTCACAAAAAGTCAATATAAAAGACCAATTACTAGTATAAATACAACACTTCACTGTCTTGCACATACTGTTAAATAAGGAAATATAAATGTGTGTGTGATTGAGAAGGACATTGGGAATTTCCAAAAAACTTTGTGCATCAAGTATCGTGCTCATAAAACCGTCTTGTATTGCTAAACAGAATGGAATAAGTTATACTGAGTGTAATCTTTATAGCCACATGTTAAAAAAACAGATCTGTTAAAATCCATCCAGTGTCACTTTTATCTGCCTGTATTTCATTTTTCTCAATGGACACCCTAACCCTGTCTGTTTAATTAAGTAACATTAGCCTTAGAAACCACCTGGGACCATTAATTAAACTCTCCATTATGCAATTTCTACATCACTTACTTCAAGAGCTCCTTAAGCATTAGGGTAGCTGGTTGCTCTCTCCAACAAGTTGTGTGCAGTGGAGGGGGAGGGCCCCAGAGGTAAAATCAAATCGATGCTTCCAGGCAGCGGGAGCTAACAAGGTCTATCTAGGGTTGTGCTCTGTTTCTGAGTAATGTCAGGGGACAAACGTGCAGGTTATAACAGTTACCCTATCACATGTCTGATGCAGTAGTACTCTCCTTTTCTCTCTAAGTTGTTCCGGAGTGTAAGGTGAAGACTTAATCTACTTAAGCCCCACCCTCCAAAATAAATAAATAAATAAAAATAAAAAATTGTTATAGCTGTTCAAGTAATTTAATCATCAGTGACAATTAAAACAGATGGCAACAAGCAAACAAAACAAAAAAAAGTTTTCCTGCAAGTTGCCCATATACCCCATCTCCAGTGGCTCCCTGTGACTTTGACATAAGACTAAATATAAGTGATTCTTTACATTTTCTAACTGTAAAGATGTATTGGCTATACACCAAATTTAAAGAACAGTTTTTAACAGTCTACACATATCATGATTAATTTGCACAAACACTAAAATTGGTCTTTAAAGCCATTATAAACAGGCTAATACATTTGTTATCATCCACTTCACAAGTGTTCAATTTTGAAAGAAATAGAAACAATTAAATAATAAAAAAACAATTTGTGCCAGCAGGTCCTGATCACATGACCTCAGGGACCTGCTGGGGTCATATGGATGTAAAAGTTCTCTGATGTATGTGGGACCCGATGTGATGAAATAAATGCATGAATGACAATTTTCCAATTCAGAGCATAACACAATGGGCCTTAACTTGGCAATATTTCCTAAGTGATAAAAATGGGTGAGCCAGAGATTTAACACGAATGTTCAAAGTGAAAGCAGAGTCAACAGCTACCCCAAGGTTCCTAATAGAAGATCTAGCAAATCTGGCAAGGGGATCAAAAGTTTCCATTACCTTAAAAACAAATCTGTCATTGGCACAAACAAGGACTTTTGTTCTTTAATTAATAACGTCTAACTCTATTAAAATTTTACATTAAGCACGTCAAAATGTGTTTGAGATAAAGCAGCTATAGCAAAAACAGTAACGTTCCCAAAACAGTAAGGGAACCTAAACAGAACCTTGTTTCTGGGAAGGCAAGAGAAGTGGAAGAGGACCTGTACTTAGAAGCAGCCACAGAAAAGGATTGCTCGGATAAATATGATGCAAACTACTCCAAAGCAGACCAAGATACGCCCACCCGCTATCTCAACCTATCAAGCATGATGTGACTTGATAGGTCACATATGGGTCAGGACCAACATCAGCAAAACAGAACATTCTCCTGCATCAAAATGTCATTGGACACTGTTTCTGTAGAATGAGCTCTGCAAAACCCATATTGGAAATGATCAAGAATGCTGTATTTGTCCAAAACAGCTATTTAGCCACAACCTTTTCTAAGATCTTAGCAATGAATGGCAATATTGAGCACGGTAGCTGCTAAGAAAAGAAGGGTCAAGCTGGGTATTTTTTTTTTGTTTTTGTTTTTTTAAGTAGGTGGATAACAGCATTTTTAGAATAAGCAGAGTCTTGACCAGACACCAATGAGGTGTTGATTATAGGAGCATACGGGTGCCAATAAACGGAAAAACATTTTTGAACAGTTGAAAGAGCAGGAGGATGCTTTCACTGACTCAACTAATTTAACCAGCTCAGATAAAGAAACATGTAAATCTAATGATGATTTCTTTTCTACTTTGGTGGCCCCATGATCATGCCTCTACTGTTTGCAGCTGATGTGGTTCTTTTGGCTTCAACAAGCGGTGACTTCCAGCTTGCACCAGAATAGTTTGCAGCCGAGTGTGAAGTGGCTGGTCTCAGTCCTCCAAGTCTGAGACCATGGCCCTCAGCCAGAAATGGGTGGCCCTTCAACTCTCGGGGAGGTCAGGGAGTTGCTGCTCCAAATGACAAGAGAGGGGAGTAGGAAACTGACAGATGGATTGGTGTGTTGCCTACAGTAATGTGGAACCTGTACTTGTCTGATATGGTAAACAGAGAGATAAATGTGAAAGCAAAGCTGACAATTTATTGCTATGACACGAGCTATGGGAAGTAATCGAAAGAATGAGATCATGAATACAAGAGGCAGAAATGACCTTCTTCCAAAGGGTGGCAGGGCTGTCCCTTAGAGATAGTGTGAGGAGCTCAGTCATTCAGGAGCGGCTCTTAGTATAGCTGTTGCTCCTCCACATCAAAAGGAGCCATTTAAGGTCATCCTGGCATCTGATTTGGATGCCTCCTGGATGCCTCCTAGGTGAGGTGTTTCAGGCATGTCCTGCCAGGAGGGAGAGATTGTGTTCCTCGATTGGCTAAGAACACCTTGGTGTCCCCATGGATGAGATAGCGGAGGTGGTCCTGGAGAGGGAGTTTTGAGTTTCCTGCTTAGACTGCTGTCCCGGTGACCCAGACTTGGATAACCAGCATAAAATAGAATGGAATGAAAAATGGAATGAGAAAAAACACACACGCACACACACACACACACACACTGTAATGATTTTCACCTGGTCTTACTGCCCAGTGTTGATACACTGAGTAGGTTTGGTGATTCTATTACTGTCTGAACCCACTCAGTGGCAAATCAAATTCTTGTGTAGTTTCTATAGTGTTTTCTATAGAATTTCTGGGTTGTTTGTGCTTTTCAGTTGGAGTAGTCAGTGTTCATGCTGTTGACACATTGTCAATGATGTGATGTTTGTTCCCTTCATAAAGGCAGTTATCATTTCTTAGTGGTGATGCTCAGCACTCTTCTATAAGGTTCCTTTCACTTACTTTCTTTTATTTATCCCTCATGCGCCATGGCCCAATAGTTTGGCTTTATATTTTTTCTTAGAGTTCTCAGAAAAGATTGAAAATTACAGAGACCCCTCAAAAATGCAGTATGTTAAAAATAAGGGGGCAAAACAAACTGATTCTTTCTTTCTTTCTTTCTTTCTTTCTTTCTTTCTTTCTTTCTTGTGTTTGTGTTTTGGGGTAGAGTAGTTGATTTGTTAATTTGTGTGATATTTACTTACTTTGTATAAAGATTTTTTCAATAAAGAAGATTGAGTCTTTTTCTATAATGATTACACAGAGTAAAATGTCAAATGTCAAAGCTTTTGTTGTCAAGAAATACTGTATGAATACATTTTGTATGGCTTGCATATACATATTAAATTATGTAAACTCTTTAGTTCATCCATTTTAATTAGTGGCTGTTTAAGGTCTTTCTAGTTGTTGCTCTTATTTAAATCATTTTGTGTTTCACAGCAACAGCTTCTCAACTCTGCTACTTAATTGCTTTAACAAAGTGGCAATCAATCATACCATTCACTAGTTATCTGTCATAGTAGCCAGCCGTGAAATAAACCAGGGACACCATTCCATCTTCTTTTGTATCCAAAGCACCTTTTCCCCTGTTTCAACCATTGTTTTGTGGACAATGAAAAGACAATTTGAGGATTTTGCATAAATTGGTGATTTTATAATCTGTTAGTCTGCATTTTGTGCTTCTTCACTGTTCACCCTTAAGTAACTGATCATTAAAAATGAGCTGAAAATTACAGATTACTCAGTAAATTTTTTTTAACTTCACATACATATGCAGATCAAGCTAAAGCAATATTCACTGAAATGTGACATGAAGAAAATTATATTCATTACCACATCATGTGTCCGTATGAAGTGATTTCTCCAGACAATAAAACTCTCTATTTGGTTGTATCAATTAAGATAAATCATGTTACATATACATTATCAGTTTAGTCCAGTAGAGGTTAGTTACTTTAGATATTCCTGATAGTATACAGTACCTAACAGGACAGAAGAAGGATGAGTTTCAGGGAAGGATTTGGGGAACTTTATCATTTGATTAATGGGGCATTGATATGCATAGCTTATGAAATGAAAGGCTGGGAAATTGCTTTCCTATCTTGATGGGCTGATAATGTGAATGGAAGGGGGAACTTGCCTAACTCAGTCAACAGCACCTGTCATTACACCTTTGGTCCCTATCAGCCCAGTGATCTGTCTTCTTCTGGTTTGCTTCAGAAGGGTAATCTCACACAGCAATTACGACTTCCTCCTTCTCCCCACTGTATTTAAATGGCAAATTATTACCTACCCCTCCTCTCCAGCTGTGGTAGAAGCAATGACTGCAGTTGGGTGTTTACTGAGCATGTTCAGTGTGAAGAACAGCAATGGCTCATTAGTTTTGGTGTATTTCTGTAACATACAGTAGTAATTCATTCTGGCACTCTAGCATCACATGGTTTTTAGGCCCAATATAGAGGTAGGCAGTTAAGGGGAATTTCCCCACTGATTATACTGTATAGCCACAATGTTTCCAAAATAAATATAATCAAACTTCACACTTGGGTAACTGAAAATGGAAATTACTTTAAATTGATGGTTGTATCTAGTTTTCATGATTCATGCTGCTAGGTCAGTTCTAAGACCAAAACTTCTTAAACCAGAAATGACTAAAAATACATTTTGATCCCTGAAATTATTAGAAAAGAAAAATAAGCCTCAAAATATCCCATAACTGATATTTTTCTGTGACTGATAGAACATGAACCAGTAAAATGCCTATAACCTTTTTATAATCTGTACTGGTGCCCTACATTGTCAAATAATCAAATAAACTTGGTTGTGGAGACGTGCATAGACAGGCATGTAGCCAAGAGATGAAACCAACATATCCACATGTCACAATATTCTGATTAATTGATGACATTTCTCCATATCACAACATCCCAACAAGACACAACATCTTGCCCTAGCCTGGCAGGCTCTGAATAAATCCAGTATGGTTTTCTATTTTCTTGTGAATTGAGGTGGAATAACCACACTACACTTTGTAAAATAATGTTTTATATTAAATCTTCTATGGATGTTTTTTGATTTCAAGTTACACAAGAAAGAAAGGTTAGATATTATTATATGAAGCAATCATAAACACATAGAAAGACACAAGTTCCCTTTTCGATCCACCTATCCAAAAAAATATCTGTAACAAGTGTGTGAGCAGTGTGATGTTATCTGGCTGCAAAATCTCTTAAATGATATACAACCAATCTTTTAAAAAAAATAATAAAATTAGAAAATTATATCTTTGTTGTTCTTTTGGTGATGGAGATGGTTACATCTGTATTTTTGCACCTTAGATATCTCTATAATATCTTTATGAAATATGTTTAGTTTAGGTTTAGTTTTTAACTTTTCTGTAGTTATGTGTATGTGTTGTATTATCATAAACAAACAGCATTATGATCCAGAAACACAGGATCCTAATGTAAGTTACAAAAACATCAAGCTAGTACTGAACCCCTGTCTTCTCAATAGTGAAAAGCACTGTTTCCTTTATTTATGAAGGAAACATACTTCTTCTCTGACAAACACAGCAAAAATGAACTATCAGCACCATAGGTGCAGGTGGGAAACTGGAGCACAGGAAGTAACATAATGACTGGCCCTCAGCAGGTCAGTCATCATCATTCCAGCCACTGACTGGCAAAAGCCCAAGCAATGCAAGCTGCACTGCTGTTATTTTATCAGGTGTAACTAGGGGACTGAGGTGGCATTTACAAGCATACCTTTACCATTAAAACAAGGAGTCCAGCGGAAAACAATACTCTTCGGGTGGTTTCTAAAGCCTAACAGATGACTGAGCTGTGGTGACCATAGCCCAGTGTGTGGCACAGTCTTTTGTAGGTTTGAGTGAGAAAATTTGTATAACACATCAAAAATAGATTAGACTACAAATTACTTCTCAGCAGAGTTGGACATTTGCATTTGAGTTTACAACAAGTGCAATAAATAAATTGTGTCAAACTACATGGTTAAATGACTCTTTAGTGAGCACAGAAACAGCACAAAATAACTAAGGGAAGAAAACACACATATATATATATATATATATATATATATATATATATATATATATATATATATATATATATATGTGTAAATTTTAAATTAAGTACAATAAAACAAATAATTAATTCACTGCTGATATTGTGGAGTGTCCCAATGTAATAGTACTTACCTAAAATGAATGTCACCTACATGCTTAAAAGCAGTTTTGTTCAGTTACATTCATTATATTCTACTTCATCCAATTTCCTTTTACTGACATGCCAAGGATAACCAACAACGAACTGAAATGAACTAATCACAGAGGGATTTGTCAGTGTTAGACTGCTTAGGAACATAGCTAAGGACAAAGAAAGACCTCTTTTTTTGTTCCTAGCAGTACAGGAAGATAGCCATGCCACAAATCTCAGGTTTAGTCAACAGCAAACTAAGAATAGTTGATATTTTGAAAGATCTAGATGGCTATAAACTTTTTTTCTTTTACAGCTACAGCATCTCAAGAGCTGGATCAAGCAGATTTAACAGTAATGCCTAATGACTCAGGAGTTATCATGTGTGAGCACGTAGGTAATATAAATGAAGAAAATAAAAAGATAATTGGGCCATTGTTTTGTCTAATTATCCTCACGCTGCCCCACAAATAACCTGTGAAAAAAATATTATATATGGATATATCAAGGATAATGCTTATAGGAGGGAGTGGGGTGGTGTCAGCCAAGACATGACTGGATCATTAATCACAGATTCGAGGTCACTTTTCTGTAATACATTATGACATGAATAATCAGACTAGTTGGAAATAAACTATAGAAAATTTCACTACTAAACTATGAGCAATGTCACTTCAAACTTATCATTGATTTAGAAGGTTTTGGAATCAATGAACATCATACAGAAATGTGGGTAAAATTGTTGGTACCCTTCCCTTAAAGAACAACCCACGATGGTTACTGAAATAACTTGAAATTGACAAATCTAACAATAAAAAAATACATATATATACTGCAAATTAACTAATGAAAATCTGGCATTGCTTTTTAATTAGGGTTCAACAGATTTTTTTTTAAAACTAATGAAACTGGCCTGGATAAAAATGATGATACCCCTAGATAAGATTGAAAATAAGTTGGCCATAGGGACATAATAAGCTAAGGCGTGTCCTGTAATTAGCATCACAGGTGCCTTTTAACTTGTAATCAGTGAGTCTGCCTATTTAAAGGGTGAAAAATAGTCACTTTGCTGTTTGGTATCATGGTGTGTACCACACAGAACATGGACCACAGAAAGCTAAAGGGAGATCTCAGGAGATAAGAAAGACAATTATGGACAAAGATGTTCAAGGTAAAGGCCACAAGACCATCTCCAAACAGCTTGATGTTACTGAGACTACAGCTGCACATTTTATTCAGAACATGGGTGTAACCAACCTCTCTGGAGGAGGAAAATTGAGAGAGTCAGAATCAGAAGCCTTTATTGTAATCAAGCACAAGTGCTTAATTGATCCCTACTGGATGTACGTGTTCTTTTGAACGAAAAGGATTCAGACAACAATGGAATAAAAATCAATAACTTGAATTTAATCAGCCAAAAATCACACAAGTTACAGACCAGTCTGGGCGAGACTTTAAACCTATCTGAGCTAATACAAAAGCTGGTTCAGGGCATGAAGTCTGAACCCCTCTCTGGCTAGACTCAGATATACATTTTTTGGTTATCTCATTCTATTACATCATTAAAAAATATCTGAAATATGCAAGGGTGGTTCAGGTTGGTTCCCGTCAGTTGTTCGTTTTGGGGACCTTGGATGTTCCCCTTATCGTTCTGTTCGTCTCCTCAGGCACCTGAGCCGGCCTTTGCCGCTTTGGCCAGCACTTTCTGGAATCTGTTATGACAAACACAGAGACACAGAAAGCCTAACCTGTCCTTGCTACCGAACAAAAACAAAATGTACTTCTCTGGTGATTAGCAACACTTTCTTCATTCCTCTCTTCTAAGAGAGTTGAATACATTTAAATCAGGAAAGGCAGAAATGCATAAAATGATTATATTTGTGGTTTTCATAAAATTACTTTCTTCAATATACACTCACACACACACACATAAATACATTCATACATAAAATAAGTGGGTAAGTTTGTAAGAACAAGATAGAGGATGGATAATAAAAATGGAAACCAAAGACCCAAGAACAACTTCCAAAGAGATTAGAAGTGAACTCCAAGATCAAGGTACATCAGCCTCAGATCGCATCACCTGTCACTGTTTGAGCCAAAGTGGACTTAATAATGACAGAGGAGGACACTATTGTTGAAAGCAAATCATAAGAAAGCAAGATGAGAATTTGCCAAAATGCATTTTCACAAATCACAAAACTTATGGGAGAATGTCCTTTGGACAGATGAGGCAACACTGGAGCTTTTTGGCAAGTCACATCTGATCAATGTGCACAGATGCAAAAATGAAGCATACAAAGAAAAAACACTGTACCAACTGTGAAGAAACATGGAGGAGGCTTGGTTATGTTCTGGGGCTGCTTTGCTATATGTGATACAGGGTGTCTTGAATCTGTGCAGGTACAATGAAATCTCAAGCCTATCAAGGCATTTTGGAGCAAAATGTACTGCCCAGTGTCAGAGAGTTTTGTCTCAGTTCCAAGTCATGGGTACTCCAACAGGACAATGACCCCAAACACACAGCTGAAAACTCCCAGGAATGGCTAAGAAGAAAACATTACCTTTGTCAGTTTCAAGTTATTTCAGTGTCCATTCTAAGTTTTTCTTTTTTTAATGGAAGGGTACCAACAATTCTGTTTATGTCTGTAAAGGTCAATCTTGCAATAATCATTGTACACCTGATGCTGATTGCCGTTTTGAGGGCCATTTTTTCCCTTTGCAGAGGCATGTTTTCAGTGCAGGTTGTATGTACCATTCCTCAGAGGGATAACACAAATTCTAACAAGCCAACACTCATCAATCACTCTACAGTAGTTCATACTGTAGTTTAACTTTCCTTTTAAGGCCAGCAAACTGCCACATAAAAATCAAAAACTTTACTCCCATTCAAGATCCTCTTCTGTGGTACTTTTCAGCTTCCAGTACAATTGCCATTATTAGATTGCTACCTAGAGGTCCCATTCAATCCGCATGCACCAGGTCTGCAGTTATGACCAGGCAGTTTTCAGACCATAGTTTCCAAACCCAAAATTTAATAATTGCAGCCACACTGAAAATAGTCCATGTGTGTTCATGACAAGAATATCTTGAAAGGGAGAATTTATATCAGATAAGGTTTTTCAATATTATAGACCCATTACATGGAGTTTTTTTCGTCACACTTTGTAAATCTAGGAATGAGAAGTGTGCCTCTGCCTAGAAAAACTAACCTTGTGTCATATATGAGGCTTTTCTTCTGCCGACTGACTCTTGCCCTGCCCTTATCCCAGAACAGTGTGTTACAGACTGATGATGAAGCATATGGATAAGTACAGTAAGTAAGTTAACTTCCTCTATTGGTTGGTTGGGTCATTATTGCTGTTTCATTGTCTGCATCTCTTCAGCATTTCCATGGTGCCACCTCATATACTTGTCCAGCGAACCTTTTCCAAGTTCTTCAAGATAGTCAGATACTGACCCATGTTCTTGAAAAATCACTGCAGCTTGGTTGTTCTACCATATTCCTTCCTTCTTTGGTCATTCGGGTATTAGCCATCCACTTATTCACATTGCCATGACTGTTTGTCGTTAATTTTGTGTCTTTCTGTCCCACTGTTTGTGATTTTCCTCTCTGTTCTATACATTTCTGCAGACCTGTGTTCACTGGCTACAGGCATACTCAGGTTTTATTGTCTATTGTTTCTCAAAACTCATCTTTTCGTCTCTTCCAAACCAGATAAGGCAGGCAGCCCTTCTTGATTCTGCCTGAGGTTTTTTCTTTTAAAAGGGAGTTTTTCACCACACTGTTGTTATGCCTGCTCATAGTGAATTGCTGAATTTCTATTTATAAATGTAAGTCTTTTCTCTTACTTTGTAACATACTCTAATATGTTTTATCTAATGAACTGGTGCTATATACATTGAATTAAATTAAAACTGCTCCATCACTGGTATCTAAAGTATGGGCGGTCCTGTCCTTTCTTACTTTCATTTGTGAAATTACCCCATACAGTCACTTTTCATTTAAATTTATATTACCTCAATACATTTAATTTTATTTGTATTTTTACTTATTTATTTATTTTACATCCTAATGTTTTCTTGTTGTCTTGTTAGAATTAGGAGTATTAGAGCCCTCGAGGACCCCCAATTTTTGTTTCTCAGTACAACCAGAGTGGTAGGTTATCTCAGATTTTCGATTTTTCTTTTTCATTAGAGGGAGTTTTGATACTGCTGTATTTCCCCTATGTGTGCAAATAGTTTGTTCTACATACATGGACAGCTGACTATTGCAGATACACTATATCACCACCCTCTCTATATCCTAGATTTTTCATATGCCCATGTGCACAGGTGGCTATGCATGATTAGCTGAGCTGTTCCAACAAGAGTATTTTTCATCTTTGTGTCTCTCTTCCTGGTGTCTCGCTTGCTGATGAGTCCCAGTTTGACTCTTTTCCTCACTCTCTTCTTGGATAGCTAGAATGAAAAAAATAATGCTACCTTATTCACCAAAGTCACAGTGGATAGCTCTAGCTGTTTGATTTGGCAGATTTATTTAATATGTCTACATTTTACCATGCATATGGTCTTACTTAGCAAGTGTGTCTTACAACTCATGCAGTTGCATCACTTTTTTCAGTGTTGAGTATGGGTTCTGAAGCCATCTTGATTAACACTTTATTTTAGAAGAGAACATGCTAAGGCAAAGCATAGGCCTAGACATAACATTGATAGTATGTGGTAGTTATGCAGACATGTAGCCAAAGGCCATCAACCAAATGAAAACATCAGCTTAGAAATTGTGGGTTAAGAAGTGGATGAGGATTTAAAGTGGAGTTAGGAATTTTCTGAATTAGATTCTTGACATTTGAACTTAACAGTCTGTAGCCCAGTATAAAATGTTACTCATAGACTAATATAAATAAGCAATGGTGGCACCTAGTTCAGCGTGTTTCAAAAGGTAATGCGGTGTCATACCTGAGAACCACACAGAAATCAAAATGTGGATGGCACAGAGAAAATCAGGCTGTCCAAGACTCAGAGTGGGTTAGTTTCTGAGGGGGCAATTTTCATTTTTGGGTCTTCTGTAGTGCACCTCAACAAGTGATGGAAAGATCCTGTCTGCTGTCACCTTTCTTGAGCTGCTGTACAAGCACTTTTGTGCCCTGCATCATCCACAGTGAGGGAAATGTGTGTGCTGCTACCCAGTTATATTTATGAATTGCGACCAAAAGTGTTCAAGCAACCAACAACTCTCATAAACCTGCAATGTCTGCCTAACATTGAGTGTTCTTGCCCCCCCCCCTTTTTTAAAAATATTTTTATCTGTGTTTTTAAATGGATGGTTGCAAATAAGTGGCTTATTGTGCAGCTGAGCAGTCATGTACATGTTATCACATCTTGTGACAACTGAGAAGAACGTGGGATGAGAGTAATGGAGGCCAAGATTAAGCTGATTTTTTTTCTTCCTGTTCCTCATGACGTCTTTTAGTGACAAGCTTATATTCCTTTTTGCATCATGTTTTGTGTGTTAACCTATAAGAAGTGGCTGGTAGAAAGTGTTGTTCCTCCATGGTAACCACGGTGTTGCTACAGAGTGCAGCTTGTAATCTAGCATTTGTGGAATGCTTTGTCTCTCAAAAAAAATCTGTTTTCAGACCAGTGAAGACATTGTGGGGAATGGTGTGGCGTTGACCTCATAGAATTCAGCGAAGCAGTAGAGAGAGAGACACACACACACATAGATAAATGCAAAACCTATGAATAAAACCGACATACAAGTTGAACATCATCAAAATGATCAAAAAAATCAATGCCTCTTACCATGGTGGATGTATAGCTGCTGATGGGCAAAGGAAATATCAGGGTTTAAAGAAGGCAAATACTGTAGTGTTTGTTATTTTGGAGGTTTTCATTACAATTCTGTGTTAAACTATAGATGCTAATGGTGGTTAGCATATTAGCCCTAATAATGTTGGCACATGTACAGTGTTGTAGCTGGGCAAATTACAATGTTTGTTCATGTATACTGATGTTCTAATTACTTTAAAGCACAAATAAACTGGTAATACACTTGCTAAGAGGCTTTTGCTTTTGTGCAAGAAAATGAATTAAGAGACACCTATGGATGCTTGCTAAAGTTAGAACCAGAGCCCTATACTATGAAGCGTTTTCAGCATATAGAGGATGTCACGTTGGAGGTGCTGCGGACTCAAAAGCAGAGGCAGAGGTATCGGTTTTAGTGCACAGTTTTATTTACAGTGATGGAAGGCAGCCGGGCAGGCGGGCTTGGGGATGGAGGGGAAAAGGGACTCCGGTGATGGAGGAGGTGACTAGGGCCCCAGGGGAGATGTGGTGAGCAGGCCGAGAGGTGGGCTTTGGGGGAAGACTGGGCTGCGGTCTCCGGGAGGACTTCCACTCGAACAGGGAGGAATCTGGACACAAAGCAAGCACAGGTAAGTCACGACGGAGATAATAGGAGAGACTCACGGGATGATGGCCGAAACTAACTGGTTCTCAGTCAACGATCCAGCGACGGGTGGAAGCCTGCTGCCCGCTTAAGTAGAGCTGGACAACGAGATGATCCGAAACAGGTGAGAACAGCTGATCGAGGAGGGAGGAGACACCAGCCAAAACCGCGCCCACCAACACACAGCCACACACAAGGGGGAGGAACAGTAGTAGGAAAAAAAGGACATCACTGCCAGGGACCATGACAGAGGATACCTTTCCATAATCTGGACTCACTAAACCTAACACTGGCAATGAGGATAAGAGGTCACATGAAGCTGATTATCAACTTGCTATATTAACCCAGGGTTTCTTCTGCACATTCACACAAAAGGGTTGGTGTTGGAAGCATATGAACAATGATAAACATGGATAAGTGTATCAGCAGTAGAACAGCTGGTTTTACAAAGGAAGATGAAACTGTTCTATGGCAAAACTATAAAAAAGTTAAACATGTAATACAACTCATAGCAACACAGCTGCTACAGACAAACATGCATGCACTGTAGAGTAATACAGTACCAAAAGCGTGTGCTTTAGCAGCATTCAAATGTAGGCTTAGGCTAGGTGATACAAGGTTGCCAATCAGACTACAAATAGGTGATCTGCTTTAGAATCGCATATTAATGCTTGTAGAGTGGGGGAAATAATTATTTGATCCCCTGCTGTATTTGTAATTTTGCTCAATTAAAAAAAAAACAGTCTCTAATTTTGATGGTAGTTTCATTTTAATGGATAGAGAAAGAATATCAATCAAAAGTCCAGAAAAAACACATTACATAAAAGTTTAAATTGATCCCCAAGCAAAACATGGTGGAGAAACCCTTGCTGGCAAGCACAGTGGTAAAACATTTCTGGTAGTTGGTCACCAGTTGCATACATCTCCAGAGGGATTCTGGCCCACTCAACCTTACAGAAACTCTCTAAATACTTTAGATTTCCTGGCTTCTGCTTGGCAACTCAAAGCTTCAGCTCATTCCATAGTTTTTCTATAGGAAGAGGTATGGAGACTGGCCAGGCCACGTCATGACCTTAATACAGGGTTCTATCTAGCGGTCGATCGCCCAATGCTGCACCTGTTTAAGAATTTCCACTGTTCGCTACCAGAAGAATTTGCTATCATTCACAGTTATTAGCACTAGCAAGTGGTTGTTCTGTATGGTGAACACTGCATGCTATATTAAAACAATGAAGAAAAACACTTCAAAAATCAATTGATCTTAAATATATGATATAATATGTTTACACATCATTGAAATATGAGAAATGAACAGTCGAAAAACTAATAAATTACAACAAAAAGTGTTTCACATTGTGCTGCACATTATGAACAGTGCTCATTGTTCTACAATTCATGACATGACCAAGGGATTCCCAGGCCAGCTGAGAGATATAATCTCTCCAGCGTGTCCTGGGTCTGCCCCAGGGCCTTCTTCCAGTAGGACATGCCCAAAACACCTCACCAATAGGCACTCAGGAGGCATCCTAGCCAGATACCTGAACCACCTCAGCTGGTTGCTTTCAATGTAAAGGAGTAGAGATCAGATTAGATTAGATTGAACTTTATTAATTCCTTTAGGAAGATTCCGTTAGGGAAATTAAAGTTCCAGTAGCACCTTTTACAGATAAAAAAGGGACACAAACACAGCAGGAGTCACAAATAAACAAACATATGAATAAATAAATAAATAATAAAACAGACAAAGCAGAAAGTTAGATACAAAATGTGTAGCAGAAAACCTTGTTATTGCACATTTTCCAGTCGCGGCTCTACTCTGAGCCCCTCTTTAATGACTGCACTCTTCACCCTATCCCTAAAGGAGAAGCCAGTCACCCTTCAGAGGAAGCTCATTTCCACTGCTTGTATCTCTGATCTCGTTCTTTCTGTCACTACCTAAAGTTTTTGACCATAGGTAAGAGTAGGGATGTAAACTGACTGGGAAACTGACAGCTTTGCTTTTACACTCAACTTTCTCTTTATCACAATGGACTGGTGCAGTGTCTGCATCACTGAAGCTGCAGGCCCAGTCCCTCCGTCAATCTCCTGCTCTCCTCTCACCTCACTCGTGAACAAGACCCAGAGATGCTTAAACTGTTACATTTGGGGAAGCAACTCGTCACAGACACCACCCTCTCCCAGCTGAGGACCATGGTCTCAGGTGCTAATTCTCATACTGCCGCTTCCCACTCAACTCCAAACCGCTCCAGTTTGAGCTGGAAGCCACCACCTGATGAAGGGTGAGAAGTGTGATCTCCCTATAGTTGGAGCACACTCTTGATCCCCTTATTGAAGATGGGAACCACCACCGTAATCTCCCAATCCTGTGGCACTGCCCCAGATTTACACGCAACATTGGAGAGGCATGTTAACCAAGACAGCCCTACAACATCCAGAGCCTTCAGGAATTCAGGGCAAATTTCAGTTGGAGATGTTGGAGGAGTTGTTTAACCACATCAGTGACCTCACCCCCAGTGATGGGCGAGTCATCCCCCTCGACCCCAGACTTACTTTGCTTTCTCTACAGAAGTGTCAGTGTCAGTGAGATTAAGTAGGTCCTTAAAGTATTCTTTACACCACCCAACTTTGTTCTTATTCGAAGTCAGCAGTGCCTTACCAGCACTATACACCATGTGAGTAGAGCACCAATTTCTTCTCCCAAGTTGCCTGATGGTTTGCCAGAATCACTGTGAGGCAATCTGAAAGTCTTTTTCCATGGCCTCATGGAACTCCTCTCACACCCGAGCTTTTTCTCAGCCACTGCCCAAGCTGCATCCCAGTTGGCCTGCCAGTATCCATCAGCTGCCTCCCACAGGCTAACCAAGCCTGATAAAATTCTCTCTTCAGCTTGATCACTCCCTTCACTTCCACTGTACGGTATCTGGTTTGGGGATTACCACAACCACAAGCACCAACCACCTTGGAGCCACAACTCCATGCAGCAACCTCAACAAGGGAGGTGCAGAACCTGTCCTCAACCTCCCTCGGAATGCTGTCGAAGTTTTGCTGGAGTGGGAGTTAAAGATACTTTGGAGTGGGGCTTCTGCTTGACATTCCCAGTGGTCCCTCACTATACGTTTTGGTGCACCAGGTCTATCCAACAGCCACTCCCACCACCTGATCCAACTCACCACCAGGTGGAGATCAGTTGACAGCTCAGCTCAGTTCCTCTCTTCACCTGAATGAAGATCAGCCGCAGATCTGATGATACAATTATAAAATGATCACTGACCTGTGAGCTAGGGTGTCATGATGCCAAACTCATGGCCTTCTTTATTTTCAAGCATGGTCTTTCCTTATGGGCAAACTGTGGTTTGCAAAAAAGTCCAATAACAAAACACCTTCGGGTTCATATCAGGCAGGGCACTCCTCCCAGTCACACCCCTCCAGGTCTCACTGTTCCCCACATGAGCATTGAAGTCTCCTAGTAGGCAACAGAGTCACTGGATGGAGCACCCTCGAGCAGCCCACCCATCAACTCCAAGAAGCCTGGGTACTCTGAACAGTCATTTGGCACATAAACACAAACAACAGTTGGGACCCATTCCCTGGCCTGAAGGCGCAGGGAAATGGCCTTCTTGTCCACCAGTGAAAACTTCAACATACAGGCAGCAAGCAGAGGGGATACCACTCCAGTCCACCGCCTCTTACCGGGGACAACTCCAGACTGGAGCAGAGTCCAGTCCCATGCCAGGAGATTGATTCCAGAGCCATGCTATGTGTTGAGGTGAGTCTGACTATATCTAGCTGGTATCTCTCAACCTCACACACTAGCTCAGGCTCCATTCTCACCAGAGAGGTGAGGTTCCATGTCACAGTATCCAACCTCAATAGCCAGGAATTGGTCCACCAGCACCTCCGCTGGGCTACGGCCCAACTACTAGGTGCCCTCCCTCGAGCACAATCCCCAGGCCCACCTCCAGAGTGGGGCCCCATTAACCCTGTCCCAGGCAGGGTAAACTGTTCCCGTGATCTTTCTGTCACAAAAGTCTGAAAAATCTGGCATAAAATTTATATTAGTCATTTACTACTGCCTGAGAATACTTTTACTGCCTGAAAATACCATATAACCAGTAGGGTGGAGGAGGCACAAACACACCTGACTTTTGTTGAGGCATTGAACTTTTTTAAGTGCATCTGGCTTATAAAAATGTTAAATGTTTGCTTTCAGTCACAGCTTTTTATTGTCACTCATTTGGTTAGGTTTACCAAAAGAAAGGAGAAGAAAACACCTGCTTAGTTTTAAGTACACGAAATACATGAAATGACCACAGCCTTGTTATGCCCCTAATGTTACACATTCTATGCTGGCACTATGAAAAGCAACAAGCTTCTATTCTGTTGCCCATTTAACCAGGGATGTGTGTTCCACCCTAGGTAAAGACTATAAGGCATACATGCAGTTATTCATGAGTACAGCAGGTTGTCTATGCAAACATAGGCTATTTTGGCCTTCCTAAAGATCTGGTTTCTAATGTCACTTTCCTGGTGAAGTCAGGGAGCCTAAACATCTTTCCAATACCTGATCATCTTTCACTAATCAGTTCTGTCCCTAAACCCATTCTAGTAGTCTTGTCGCCTTGTCCTAACCAAATTGCAACTGAAAACAAAAGTTATTCTAAGAAATAAAAACTATTAATGTTCTAACATTAGACCAGAACAGCTACTCTTGTGCTTGAGCCACTCTACTGTCTCTTACTTCTAAAGAGGAATTTGTCTGCAGCTACCTTATGTGAGCTAGGTACTGAGTTTGTCTCTCACTTTTTGCCGCCTGCTTTTCCCATCTTTCCTTTCTCTGCCCAGTGCATGAGCACAGAGCTTCCTGTTGGTGGTTTTTGACTTGATGTTTGACTATAAATAATAAACAATGCCATCATATTTGCACCCAATCCTGGCCTTAGTTAAAAATGTACAGTGATTTATTTATTTATTTATTTGTGTGTGTGTGTGTGTGTGTGTGTGTGTGTGTGTGTGTGTGTGTGCGTGCGTGCATGCGTGTGTGTTCTTTTTGCTTTTTATTAAAATATTTCAGTTTGGCATAAATAAAAGAATGTTCTTGAAGGAAGATGTGTTTGACATCAGTGTCATAAAGCTTGATTACACTGCTGTTCTTTTTATGCTGTTAATCTCAACCAGTATTGTAGTCAAGACCACCTGAGACAACCCGAGACCGAGACAAGACCAAGACCAGAGTGTATCGAGACCGAGACAAGATCAAGACTTTTAGGGTCCAAGACCTAGTCAAGATCAAGACAGAGGGAGAGCGAGACAGAGTTGAGACCAAGACTAGTGCCTCATGCTACATAACAAAACAAAATGCGATCAAAATCACTTCTCAAATTGATCTGAAAGATCCACATTCCCATAAAAACACCTCAATATTAAACACTCAGCTGAAATTAATTTACCCATCTTATTCTAATCTTAATACTCCTGGGTGACTTCATTTATCACAGAATGTAAAACAATTATTGATAGTTCATCAAAATAGTCTTTACTTTTCTTTGCCTTTCATAAACAACAAAGTTATGTTGATTTTAAACCAACAACAATCTTTGTAAAAATGGGTGCTATTTCAAAACCACATAGCTAAATGTGTAAAACTGAAAAAATGGCAAACAATCATCGACAGAGTAACTAAAGCCACAAGTTTCTCTCTATTACAGATTAAAGCTGCAGTATGTAACTTTTATTTTTTTTTAAATCTGTTTTTTTACATATTTGTTAAAACTGTCACCATGTCGCGATAGTATGAGACAGATAATCTGTGAAGAAAATCAAGCTCCTCCACCTCCTTCCTGAACACTTCCCGGTCAAAAACAACTAATCAGAGCCAGGAGGAGGGTCTTAGCACTGTCAATCACCCCTCGGGTACACGCTGCTCAATGTACTAATGGTGGAGAAACACCTTACTTATCTGCTGTCATTGGTGGCCATGCTAACTACAGGGTTCTAGCCAGAAATTTTTTCCAGCCAGCACTAATTATAATTAGTAAGCTAATGCTAACCGCTAAATGCAGCTTGGGCTTGTTAATTGAGTGACGGGGCCTACGTATGTAACTGGAAAGCACCTCTGAAGCCTAGGCAGTAATCACAGTCTTTGTGGACGTGTAGTCACATTTCTCGAGGTGCATGTCAGGTTAGGTTTAGAGAGGATTTTCGGTTATGTATGTAGGACCGACACAGAACTCTAAATCAGGCCTTATTAGATTTATAGAGTGATCATTTTTTTAATATAAAACAGAAAAGTTACATTTATATATCATGGATTTAATGTGTCCAAGGGTGCTGTTTCCTTCTACTAATGGGTTTGCAGAAATCATGTAAAAAGCATACACAAACATAATCCAGGTGTTTTATCAATCAGCTGCTAAAAGCATTTCCTACATTTGAATATCAGCCACCATGGTGTGAGCATAAACTATACGTTTTTATTGCAACAACAGGAAGTGACATCATCTTGCTAGGAACTATAGTTTTTTTCTTGAAGGCTTTACATTGCTCTACTGGTGCTGAAAACTAATGTTTGACTATGGCTTTCTGAATACAAGTAGGGCTGCAACTATTGATTATCTTAGTAATCGAGGATTCTATCGATTACTCCATCAATTAATCAAGTAATCGGATAAGAAAATTTTTTTTGTATTAACAGTTAATCTGCATATTTTAACTTCTGTACTGCAGATGTTTCTCTGTGTGAAACAAACAGTAGTGGATGGAGCAGCTACAAAGTTCTCTGTTCTTCATGTTGCTGATCAGGTGGTTGATGAACGACTGCCAGCTGTTTCCCAGTAAAGGTTTTAAGGTGGTTAGAGGAACAAGCACTGCTGCTTTGGATGCAAAAAAAATCTCCTTTCACTCCACCTGAGCTCACCGTCTCAGTAAGGGCTCCGCCTCTTTGTGCTTGCTGTGCATGTGCAGACAGACTGCACTTAAAACAGCTGCTGTTATGTTTTTGTTGAAAACCTGGGGGCTGCATGAGCTTAATTCTCTAATGCTTTGTATTCACAAATATCCTCTAAATTATGTTTCTACTGCAGGTCTATTTTTAGTCGCTAATCAGGGATTAAAGCATAAAAAACATTTTGACGAACCCCTTGAAGGGGGTGGGGGCTTCCAGCACCGAATGATCATTAGTGCTAATGGCAGCCCCCGCTAGCAAACTGTGGTTATAGTGATCTGTTCTGGTGGCTACAGCTGAAAAAAAGTAAACAGCTGACATTCTCTGCACAACACATGCACACACACACACGCGCGTGCCTGCACACTCAGTGCACAGTGCGGTGTAGGCGTGGAAAAACTTATCAGCGATGATCCACTCAATGGGTCGTTTTTTCCAAATGATGGAAATCCATCGCAGAGACAGAGAACTTTAATGCAGCTAATGTGGATGAAATGCTCCGCTTACACAGAGACACCTGAGCTGCAGAGTTAAAATCAAGCATCGAAGCAACAAATCTGTGTTGAGGATCTTTAATAATCAAATTGAGTTACTCGAGGAATCGTTGCAGTCCTAAAATTTGCATTAAATTTCAAGTTTGTGTATCAAAATACATAAAGGTTGGTATTTACCATTCCTTCTGGAATTTTTTGTTGACACAGCCTGAAATTTTCATTTGACCTTCATTTTCCCTCTTACTTCTCCTGGCATTCATGCCGGTGGTCATTTCAATTTATGTAGCCGGTAGTGATAATAGCAGCAACCTAACCGTCGGTCGTGGGCGGAATCCACTCCTGGGAAGAGGGTGGGAGGAGGCAGAGGAGCGCAATCGTTTTTGAATTTGAATCAGTACGTTTGGCATCTAATAAAAGCAAGGATGTTAACAAATAAATTGGACAATATTCTGGCAATTTAGTGATATTTTCACAGCTGTGGTCTTGACTGGTCTTGAAATAAAATCCAGAGTCCTCAATGTCCGAGTCCATGACAAGACCGAGACCATCAAAAAAACGATCTCGAGACGAAGACCGGTCTTGAGTACTACAACACTAATCTCAACAGAGTTTAAATAAGAATCACATTTGCCGGATGGGCAATCTTAAATTGGAAGTGAACTGCTGAAGTAACTTTGAAGGGACTCTTCAAAGTATGTGTAACAGAGTGGTCATTTAACAATTCAACTGAAGGAACCACATCAGATCAACACAAGTATAATACACTAGCTTCCCCTATCCTCCCAATGATCAACAGTCCCACTTTTGCCCATTGCAGGGCTTTGTAAGTTTTACACAAACACAATTATGTAGTTTTGTGGCATTTACTGAAATGTCTTGTGTGTGTTCATCTTGTCAGTATATTTTTCCTGATGATTGATGAATGCATTGTTAACTTGTGATAGTTTGTCTTGAATATTGGTGTCTTATTCTAAATAGCTGACAAGTACGTTTGTAGAAAGTATTGGGATGTGTAGGGCAGAATGGTAAATACCTACGTGGCCCATTTCAGTGCTATACCTTTAGGATAGGTAGAGCTAGGGTTATAATGTGCAGTGTATAGGCATAAACCTGTTGGAAAACGTGACTCCGGGGTAGATTCTTAATCTGTAAGCATGAGAGAAGAAGGACTTTTCTGCTTGGCTGATTAGGCCACAACCTGCTGGCCCCAGTGCCTTGTCAGCTTCTCAGTGCTGAATGTCTTGTTTATAAATAAAGATTTTTGCAAATATAATTTCATCCAAGCATTTGACATTGCCACTGACATCAAAACACTTTCTTTCCAGTTGGCCGAGGAAAAGAAGGTGTTTTTATTGGGACACAGTGCACATAAACATGGCCATGCATCCCTGAAAAGTGTTTACCAAGCTGCTTGAAATGACCTCTGTAGAAATGTTCACTTATCACACAGGATCATCTGTGTCATAACTGAGACTCATAATTCTAAATCAGTTTTGTTCTTTTATTTAATTAATGAAACTGTCTTAATTATATAATTGTATTTTTCTGCTTATTATATAATTGTGTTTTTCTGCTTTTCACTGGGAGCAGGAAGTGTAGTGACATAGGATAATGTAATCTGATAATAGGTTTGCAGGCCTGGGTGAGAACATTAGATATAAATTCAATAATGCCAGATTTGTGGTTGGACAATTGGATTTTGATTGGCATAATTGACAATTACCATTCACCGGCATGTAACACAGCCCATTGTTTAGTGTGTGAGAGTCATTTGTTGTCGGAACAAACGACACTGTGAGACAGAACAGTGACAAACATCTTATTTGTCCTTGATTAGCAACAATGTCTATGTGCTGAATGTGTCCATTGCCATTACCATTATGGTGAGAAGTCTATAAAAGGAGCTGTACAGATATGTTTCTTCAATTTTGTCCTAAGCTGCAACAACACTCCTATTTTTTTTTTCCATGTCAAGTTAAAACTTTTTTTTTCCATGGTTAAGTAAACATGAAATGCAGCCTAATATGTACTTTCAAGTGAACACAACACTCATAAATGTCACTGTTAGTTAATTTCATCATTTATGTATATCTAAAATAAGTCCCTTATATTGTGTTAATAATAAAATTGGTGAACAGACAAAGAAATGCTACACTATACCATTCATGATTTAAGGTTCACCAAAACCATCCATTTTCTTAGCTGCCTTTCCAATTCAGGGTCATTGGAACCTATCCCAGTTGACACAGGGCAAGAGACGGGGCTCTTGCTGGATAGGTCATCAGTCCATTACAGTCCATTACACAAACAGACAGACGACCAATCATGCTTTCATTCACTCCAGTTAACATAACCTGCATGTCTTCAGACTGTGGAAAGAAGCTGGAGTACCTGGAAATCTTTAGGTACAGGGAGAACATGCAAACTCCACACTGAAGAGCTCCAGCCAACCAGGAGGTTCAAACCCAGAGTCTTCTCTCTATGAAGCAACAATATTAATCACTGCAACACTGTGATATGCAGGTTAAATAATTTACAGTTAAAAAGAGGTCTGAACAACTTTTCAAAAGTGTAGTATAAAGATTAATCTGCATCACATACGAAAACAGTTTACAATGATAGATTTTTACTAAAATGGTGAAATAGTAGCAGAGTTGGCAAAATTACCCAGTAATCTAAGTTATCGTATACAAAAATATTTATGTACTGCGAGACACTGGTAATATCAGATTAGGTAAGGCTGTACTTGATAATCATTGTGTACTAAAATCATGAACTTGATTAGCCATGAACTCAGCTTTTCATTTCAACATTTCAAAAAGAAGAAGAAAGTTGATTATCCTTCCAAACTGAATGGCTTATGCTTTAAATTGCAGTTGGCTCAAAATCAGTTGTGACAAGGAGTTTATAGGCATTACACTGTACGTGTTCATAAACAAAATATTTGCATGACAACGCTTGCATTATACAGTGCATAATATACATTAATATCTATTCATTTAAACCAAAGAACACCTGTGCAGAGATCTGAAATGGCAGGTGACAGATGCTACCCATCCAATTGGATGCAGCTTTAGGAAGATCTGCCAGGAAGTGTTCCAGATGTCCAGAGTGTACAAAAATTTACACCAGCAAAATTGATGCTGTAATAGCTGCAAAAGGGCTTATCCAAAGTATGTATTAAAGTATAGGTTTTAATACCGTCTGATGTGAATGTAAATTTGGTTAAAAACAAAAATCTTATTAAATCTCATCACAAAAGTGATTTGCACACAGCTGAAAATATTACTTACGATGTGTAATCTACTGAGTAGGAGAGGGGGGGGTTCAAGTACACTCTACAAATTACCTTCTTTTTTTGTTGCTCAGTTGGTATTTGTCTTGATCTAATGTTCTTTTTCTGTTCCCACCCACAAACCTGCTATTAGGTTTGATCCTTAGTTCCTTTCTTTCAGTTGTCAAAGCCCAATTGCACTGCTGGAAATAAAGATCTGTAAAGAAATTTTTTTTTATATAATTGTGTAAAATGGTGACAAAATGTGGTCTATTTTTTTTCTTTTTTTGATGGCAGTGAGTAATAATTTTTATAGACTACTTTCTAAGGAGACTTGTCACCCAGACAACCTAGAAAATGGGCCTTTTTCTTTCCCTAAGTCTAACTAAGAAGGTGTGTTGCCTAAACATAACCAAACAGCTATTGAAAATGAATGT
Source organism: Pterophyllum scalare (assembly GCA_024447675.2). Lineage (NCBI taxonomy): Eukaryota > Metazoa > Chordata > Actinopteri > Cichliformes > Cichlidae > Pterophyllum > Pterophyllum scalare. The sequence continues at coordinate 43,658 of JAMQGT020013586.1, forward strand.
AAACATTAAGTGAAAACAAAATAAAAAAGTAAAAATAATGTGGCAAAAATATGGTCCCATGGGGAAACTGAACTGCTGTCTCTTCAGCTGCTTTTCCACCCCAGGGGATGCAAGCAAGTTGTCAGAAATGGCCACTTAAATGACTATTGCAGCCTTTTTTGTTTCCACTGTAGCATAGGAGCTTTCAGACTCAAGGTGTTGTAAATATTGTGTCAAAACAACATAAGCATTTGCTATTTGCATGTTTCTTTTTTCTTTTCTTTTCCAAAAAATGTTTCTTATTTTAACTTTAACCACTTGACAGTCAATCCTGCCAGCAGTTTTTCAGGACACTGAGAAACATCTACAAGGTACATTTTTTCTCCTGATGACATAATTTCTCCAATCCAAAGGTTACTACAGGGATAGTTTCACATGAAAATGAAGGTTCAGGCTTCCTAAAAGGTCCTGAAAATCGAACTATTTATGTCACCACCAACAACAACAACCTCATACATTCGTTCCTGTTTATAGGGTCAAGTCAAGAGACAAAATGTGATTATTTCACAAACTGCCATCAGACTGTGTTGCAGCACCTGATTCTGATGTTATCAGCCCATAGAATGGCTGTTATCAGTACCACACATATTGCTAGTTGTGATCTCCTCCACTTAAGTAGTTGTTGCCTCATTCAGTAGTGATTGTTCTGGATAGGCAGTGTGTTTCCAGGTTAAAACAGCAACAAAAGTTCACATAAGGAGGCTGAGGGGGTGTTTGAGGAGTTATACAGTTGGTGTTCAACTGTAATAGATGACAGATGAAAAACACTGGACTTTAATTACCACTTTTACACTGTTTGGTTAGATTTTGGTAAGAAGGAAGAGATTTTATATTCATTTTCTCACACAACAAACAGATGCTTCATACGAAATGTGGGTTGCTTTCTGTTTATCACTGATTATTTTTAAAGATAATAGCCTTCTTAGGTTGCTAGTAGGTAGAGGAGTGTGTCTACCAGCAATATATGTAGGACTAAAGATAGTTGACAGTGGACATTCAGTGAGTAATTACTTATCTCATTGCACATGTTTGACAAACAATATCCCTTGTGTTTCTCTTAATTTTTTCCACAAGATTTATCTGGTCAAGTGTTGGAGGTTTGCATACTTAATGTCACGTATACTAATAACTGCAATGTCTTTGGGATACAGGTATCAAAAACTGCCTTTGTGAAAATCAGCATGCTAAACAGAAGAAATTTCTAATCTGTGATATAGCATATTAAATAGAACAAACCATTCTCTCTTGACAGAATCTATTAGTAAAACTCTTCTTCCACTGTGTTGCTTAGTCAGCTGCAACTGAAAATAAATTTGGAAAAAATCACACTTGAATTCAGAAAGCACTGAGCAGTCAAATATTTTTTTAAATATACTGCATCAATTTAAACCTTGCAGGCTTAATAATAATTTTATAATTTTGCCTTGTGCAATTTGTAGATTGTCAAAAGTTATTTGTTATTTCACACTGTACTTTGTAAAATGCAAATCTCGTCCTCAGTGCTATTTCTTCAGATTGTCTATTATTTGGCAACATTTATTTATTTATTTTTAAACATAACTATAACAAAGTTGTGACGCTGTCATAAACTAAATCCAGATAAAATGAACATAAAACAATTTTTTTTTATTAAGCAACACTAATGCACCTGTTAACGCCAACATTCTCCAGTCACTGCATGAGTCATTTTACCCACTATGCAAAATACTGTAGCTAAACATGTTGAACTTGGCGGCACATCACCTACTACCTAAGAGTTTCTGTTCAACTCATTTACATGTGCAAGCTACAGAAAAGATGGTACCTTTAGAGGAATGAAAGTCATTCTCACCTTTCACTAGCGTTATGAATAGCGAGAGTGAAACCTCATCATTCATAATGACACTGATCATCTATAACAGTTTCAGATATGATAAAAACCCAAGCTCATGTAGAAGTAACCTATTTTCCAATTCTGATTTCTATGGATCCAGTGACTTTAACCTTGAGCAGTGAGCAGAGCAGATAATAGGTTTGTCATTGGAGAGCTTCCACCTTCCCACATAAAGAACCTTTAAAAGAGATATATCTCTGGCCTCATACTGATGAAGTCTGTAGTGTTTGGGGATTATATCTCAATTCATTCTCATTTACCTTCCTGTGGGTCTCTAATTTAAATGACCCTGACAGGATCATTAAAGCAGAAGTTATCAACTCTGCCTGTAAGATGAGATGTGTCCTTAGGCACTAAAAATTGGTCACCTTTTCACTTTCACTGTTACCTGGTAACCATGTCTTTCATAAGCTTTGAGGTCTGTCAGCCCTCACTGATAGGAATTTTTTAAATCTTTTGTAGCCACACCCATTCAAAGGCCAGTAGTATAAAGGTCAGGGGTTTTATCTACTCTACACTGGTGAGATGCACGTCAGCTACTTCACAAGGTAGCAGTGCTACAAGACACTGTAAAAACTTTTGTAAAACTGTACACTTCTGATCAATGTACTACTTTGTATATATTCACAATACTGGTGAAATAGACAATTTTACTTAAAATTTTCGTAAATATTTATCCTAATGGACTGTGTGTAATATGATTGGACTGCCTTCAAATAATTATCAACTTATACTGCAGTTTTCCGTAGCTCAAATACATTAGTTTTTTTCAGCACGTTATTTTTCTTGTATGGTGAGCATAAATATTTATTTAACAGATAAAGAGAAAAATATTTTCTTTAGGAGAGCATTTGTCAGGTAATCAGCATGACTCAGCATGGATACTGCAGCATGGCATGATGATTAGCAGTGCTGCCTCACAGCAAGAAGGGTCTGGGCCCCTGGCCAGAGCATTTCTGTGTGGAGTATGCATGTTCTCCCCATGTCTGTGTGGGTTCTCTCCGGGTACTCCAGCTTCCTCCTGCAGTCCAAAGATGTGGACTTAGTTGGGTTAGATTAATTGGTGGTTCTAAATTGCCCACAGGTGTGAATGCAGGTGTGAATTGTTGTTAATCTCTCCGTTAGCCCTGTGACAGACGGGCAACCTGTCCAGGGTGTACCCTGCCTCTCGCCCTATGGCAGCTGGGATTGGCTAAGGATAGGATAAGTTACAGTTTATTATTCACCACAACTAAAAAGGTGGCTGGTAGGGGAGTTCTATCGCCTCCATTGTTTTAAGTATTCTGAAACTTGTTGCCAGTCTTGTAGCTGAATATCTTGTTCCAGTCAAAATTGGAAGCATAGTTTCACTGTATGTGAAAATGAATCTGTGTGGGAAGATAGATTGTGCTTAAGACTGCAGAACTGAGACTACCAAATAGAAGAAAATTATTTCAGAGTCTATAAATACTTTAAATATAAGTGTAAAAAGACCATGGCAGGTAGAAAAATGGTCAGACAACAAGTAAGTGACAAGAAAGCAAAATCATTTAAAACAAGGAAAGCAGACCATTGTACACTGCAGGAGCTATTTATAATTCAATCCAATTTTATTTATATAACGCCAAATCACAACAGTCGCCTCAAGGCTCTTTATATTGTAAGGTAAAGACCCTACAATAATACAGAGAAAACCCAACAGTCAAAACAACCCCCTATGAGCAAGCACTTGGCGACAGTAGGAAGGAAAAACTCCCTTTTAACAGGAAGAAACCTCCAGCAGAACCAGGCTCAGGGAGAGGCAGTCATCTGCCACAACCAGTTGGGGCTGAGGGGAGAAAGACAGGACTAAAGACATGCTGTGGAAGAGAGCCAGAGACTAATAATAACTAATGATTAAATGAAGAGCGGTGTATAAGCAGAGTAAAAAGAGGTGAGTGAAAAGAAACAGTACATAACACTGACTCCACCATGTTTGGTGAATGATGTGGTATGCTTCTTTTCCCACATTTTTATTTTTCTATCATATCAACAATGTGATTTACTATTTTTATCTATTTATCAACTTAATGACCATGAAATTATGATTAATTATAGGCACTTGGAAATCAGCACATCCAGGGATGGCCATTTTCTCCAGGTGCACATTTAGGCAAGAATCTCACTGTGCAGAAAACTCCTTTCTGAAAGCGCCTTTTTCATTGGTTCACAGGGGGCAATTCCTGTAGATTTCTGAGGTAGGACATAGGGGAAATCCCATAAATTAACTTTGTCTTTGAATTTTTCACTTATCCCCCTTCTTTGTTTACATCTACCAATTGGAAGTTTTTCTCAGTTTTCCACCCTTTCTAATTCATTGATAAAGGTCACAGGATTCATTGAAAAGTCAGAAGGATGTTAGAATGCATTCTTTCCTAATATGTGATAAAATTTTATTGCATTCTGAACAGGCGAAGTGGTATTTTGAAGCCCAGATGTTCGGATGGATGATCCAACATGGCCTGACTATCTATTGGGGGACCTTACTTTTTCATTGTAAGTCCTCCCAAGTATATAGCTTTACTTATGTTTATGACAATATGTTCACATTTGCTATACACTGCTAGCTAAGTGATACTGTTGCTACCCAATTTTGAGTGCGCACCTATTTCACAGAGCTTCATGATTTGCAGAGCTAACTCAAAAATTCTGACTTATTAATGCAGAATTTTGAGATGTATATCTCAAAATTTCGAATTGTTTTCTCAAAATTTTGAGATAAATAACTTGAAATTTTGAGACAATATCCTGAAATTTCATTTATGGATTGCATTTTTTTTTAAATTTCAGTGGCATGAACAAGCTTCCATAAATTTGTGCCCAGAAACTGGAAAATTGCTACAAAGGTCTGTCAGCAAAGTGGATGAGCAAAGCTTTTGGTCTTTTCTGACAAATGAGAAGCTCATTACCAACCAACAAGAATGTCAACTAACAGAGAGAGAATTAATGCTTCCTCTCTTTCTAAATAAGTGCTTTTCAAAATAAAATGTGTACACTGAAATAAATAGGGAGATAAATAGGACCGTTTTCTCTACTATGTTACACTGTTCACACCCTGCTGTGGGATGGCATCCCATTCTTCAACCAGCATTTGTCAATGGGATTGAAGTCAGAACTGCAGGCAGACCATTCTATTCTCTCCACTCCCAAATTCTGGAGGTATTTGGGAGTGGTTAACAGTGATTAAACCGTGCTCTGTCTGGATGAACATTGTCATCTTGAAAGATAGCGTTTGGTCCCAGATTGTGGACATATGGAATTGCCACTGGCTGTAGAATCTCATCTCGATATCTCTCTGCACTGAGATTGACTTAAACGATAACAAGCCTGATATCATGCGCCTGGGGTACCAAAAGTTCAAAACAAGAGTCAATAAGCTGTTTGGCATTAGCAGAGAAGTTTTGGCAAGTTTTTCATGGGAACAACCACATACTTAATATTTCTTTCTGTTGCTCAACCAACATATTCATTTTCCTTACAAATCTGACACCATCTAACGGGAATGGGCTCTCCAAAGGTATAAAATTTATTGCCAAGAAGCATTGTTACAACAAAGAAATAATTGCCCAAACACAAATTTCCTTACTTTTTTTGCTAAGTTTATGTCTTTGTCCACAAACTCATAGATCTAACTGTGTATTGTTAAACATCATACAAAGGTTATTTGGAAAGAACTCATGATTTCAAAGTGACATGAGTCACAGACAGACTTGGATACCAGTTACATCAATTCACTTTCCTCGTCTTTGATATTCATTACACTCCACTGATCAGAATTCAAAGACGTGAATGTGCATACAGAAGTGGAGTTATTTAAAAGTACAAATTTAAATGTTGGTTCTGCTTGTAAGTCCTTGCAGCTGGACTGGAGGTACAGCTTCTATTTCTTACACTGCTTTGTGTGTGTGAGGCTGGTAACACAAACGATACAGACCTAGTCTAAAAAAAATTTTTCATTTGTTTTAAATTTATCTTTTCACGTTGCCATCATTTAGATGGGATGAGAGATGTTGTGCTTCTTAACACACATTTGCAGATCTTTATTCTATTTAACTTGGTCATTTTTAAGTATCGGCTTTGGATTTTTTTAAACCTACCTTAGTGCCTTCAGGAGTAAGGTAATAGGAACATGATCCCTTTTTTGTTACTATGTTTGATATGAAGAGCATCTCAAGTTCATCATTATGAATTGCAAATCGCACACTGTGTATGCTGAAAAACTGACAGAATTCCCTCAATAAATCCAAGCAATAAAGAACTTGACAAACAATGTGACTATAGAGACAGTGCTCATACACAGTACTTGTATTTATATACACTGCTTAAAAAAATAAAAGGAACACTTAAACAACACAATATAACTCCACGTAAATCAAACTTCTGTGAAATCAAACTGTCCACTTAGGAAGCAACACTGATTGACAATCAATTTCACATGCTGTTGTGCAAATGGAATAGACAACAGGTGGAAATTATTGGCAATTAGCAAGACACACTCAATAAAGGAGATGGTTCTGCAGGTGGGGACCACAGACCACTTCTCAGTACCTATGCTTTCTGGCTGATGTTTTGGTCACTTTTGAATGTTGGTGGTGCTTTCACACTCGTGGTAGCATGAGACGGACTCTACAACCCACACAAGTGGCTCAGGTAGTGCAGCTCATCCAGGATGGCACATCAATGAAAGCTGTGGCAAGAAGGTTTGCTGTGTCTGTCAGCATAGTGTCCAGAGGCTGGAGGCGCTACCAGGAGACAGGCAAGTACACCAGGAGAGGTGGAGGAGGCCGTAGGAGAGCAACAACCCAGCAGCAGGACCGCTACCTCCGCCTTTGTGCAAGGAGGAACAGGAGGAGCACTGCCAGAGCCCTGCAAAATGACCTCCAGCAGGCCACAAATGTGCATGTGTCTTCACAAATGGTTATAAACGAACTCCATGAGGATGGTATGAGGGCCCGACATCCACAGATGGGGGTTGTGCTCACAGCCCAACACCGTGCAGGACGCTTGGCATTTGCCAGAGAACACCAGGATTGGCAAATTCGCCACTGGCACCCTGTGCTCTTCACAGATGAAAGCAGGTTCACACTGAGCACAAGTGACAGACATGACAGAGTCTGGAGATGCTGTGGAGAGCGATCTGCTGCCTGCAGCCTCCTTCAGCATGACCGGTTTGGCAGTGGGTCAGTAATGGTGTGGGGTGGCATTTCATTGGAGGGCCACACAGCCCTCCATGTGCTCGCCAGAGGTAGCATGACTGCCATTAGGTACCGAGATGAGATCCTCAGACCCCTTGTGAGACCATATGCTGGTGCGGTTGGCCCTGGGTTCCTCCTAATGCAGGACAATGCTAGACCTCATGTGGCTGGAGTGTGTCAGCAGTTCCTGCAAGATGAAAGCATTGAAGCTATGGACTGGCCTGCCCGTTCTCCAGACCTGAATCCAATTGAGCACATCTGGGACATCATGTCTCACTCCATCCACCAACGTCACGTTGCACCACAGACTGTCCAGGAGTTGGCGGATGCTTTAGTCCAGGTTTGGGAGGAGATCCCTCAGGAGACCATCCGCCACCTCATCAGGAGCATGCCCAGGCATTGTAGGGAGGTCATACAGACACGTGGAGGCCACACACAATACTGAGCCTCATTTTGACTTGTTTTAGGGACATTACATCAAAGTTGGATCAGCCTGTAGTGTGTTTTTCCACTTTAATTTTGTGTGTGACTCCAAATCCAGGCCTCCATTGGTTAATAAATTTGATTTCCATTGATGATTTTTGTGTGATTTCATTGTCAGCACATTCAACTTTGTACAGAACAAAGTATTCAATGAGAATATTTCATTCATTCAGATCTATTATTTGAGTGTTCCCTTTATTTTTTTGAGCAGTGTATTTTTCTCTGAGCTCTTTTTTTCAAAACAAATTAAACAACGTAAAGAAAAATGAATGATAAAACCAAAGAAAACAATTCTGTAATCTGCCCCTAAAGATTATACAAATTACACACACTAGATTAGATTATTGATGCCAACTCCACTTATGACCATATAGATTTTATTCAAATAGCTGGAAAAACAACAGAAATATAATTACTACGGGTTTTTTTTCAACATTGCACACCATGTCATCATTAGTCACGCATGTCATCAAAACTTTGTGATTAGACGATTCTTGGGTAGCACTTTATAAATATGACCCACAAATAAGGGTGTACTTCTCTTAGAATTAAACTCAATTTCAATGTATTTTATCAGAAATTATAATGTCTACAAATACTTGTGGATACATTAGAATACAAATTAACCAGCGCTAGCTGGTTCTCCCCCTCCGGGAGTAGTCTTCTACCTCCTGGTCGTACGTACTCCTAACCCTTCCCCTCCTCCCACTCAAACAACACATTACACACACACGTAGGGGCTTTTTTTGGGGGGGCGCACTGCACTGCAGTGAGTAGGGCTTTAACCTGGCTCTGCCCGCTGTGCTGCATGGTGTCTCACCCCCCCCTTTTTTTTAACAGTATTTACATCATACAGCTCAAAACATGTCATAGTGCACACAGGGCCTTGGGGGGCAGGTGTGTCATGTGGTGGTTAGTGGGTGGAGCTGCTGAGGTGGCCCCACTTATTTGTTCACTGCTGCCTGCCCCTCAATTTTATTTACATCCTAGACATTGAGGGCCTTGGGGGGGCGGTGTGGATGGGTACTGTTTTTCAGTGCTCATGTTATACCTGTCTCTCCAATTTTAACAGCACCATAGCTTTCACACAGTCATATGCATTCCTCCAATTAAATACATTTTCATTCACCTAACACATCACCCCAACCACTCTGGGTGGGAGGAGGGGGTGGGCGGGTCTTCCCACACCCCAGTTTCACATGCCCTGCCTGGGGTGGGGATTGGCTAGTGGTCCGGGTTTGGTTGGCTGCTTCCCCAGGATACCGCTGGCTTGGTGCTGGTATCTGCTCGCCCACACTTAGTGTCCATTTAAGGTCTGTGTATGTGCGTGTGTGTTTGACTGGCATATACAGTGGTGTGAAAAAGTGTTTGCCCCTACCTCATTTCCTGTTTTTTTGCATGTTTGTCACACTTAAGTGTTTCGGAACATCAAACCAATTTAAACAATAGTCAAGGACAACACAAGTAAACACAAAATGCAATTTGTAAATGAAGGTGTTTATTATTAAAGGTGAAAAAAAATCCAAACCATCATGGCCCTGTGTGAAAAAGTGATTGCCCCCTAAACCTAATAACTGGTTGGGCCACCCTTAGCAGCAACAACTGCAACCAAGCGTTTGCGATAACTTGCAATGAGGCTTTTACAGCGTTCTGGAGGAATTTTGGCCCACTCATCTTTGCAGAATTGTCCTAATTCAGTTACATTAGAGGGTTTTCAAGCATGAACGGCCTTTTTAAGGTCATACCACAACATCTCAATAGGATTCAGGTCAGGACTTTGGCTAGGCCACTCCAAAGTCTTCATTTTGTTTTTCTTCAGCCATTCAGTGGTGGACTTGCTGGTGTGTTTAGGATCATTGTCCTGCTGCAGAACCCAAGTTCGTTTCAGCTTGAGTACACGAACAGATGGTCGGACATTCTCCTTCAGGATCTCTTGGTAGACAGCAGAATTCATAGTTCCATTTATCACAGCAAGTCTTCCAGGTCCTGACGCAGCAAAACAGCCCCAGACCATCACACTACCACCACCATATTTTACTGTTGGTATAATGTTCTTTTTCTGAAATGCAGTGTTCCTTTTACGCCAGATGTAATGGGACACACACCTTCCAAAGAGTTCCACTTTTGTCTCATCGGTCCACAGAATGTTTTCCCAAAAGTCTTGGGGATCATCAAGATGTGTTTTGGAAAAATTGAGACGAGCTTTAATGTTCTTTTTGCTCAGCAGTGGTTTTCTCCTTGGAACTCTGCCATGCAGGCCATTTTTGCCCAGTCTTTTTCTGATGGTGGAGGCATGAACGCTGACCTTAACTGAGGCAAGTGAGGCCTGCAGTTCTTTGGACGTTGTTGTGGGGTCTTTTGTGACCTCTTGGATGAGTCGTCGCTGCGCTCTTGGGGTAATTTTGGGCGGCCGGCCACTCCTGGGAAGGTTCACCACTGTTCCATGTCTTCGCCATTTGTGGATAATGGCTCTCACTGTGGTTCGCTGGATTCCCAAAGCTTTGGAAATGGCTTTATAACCCTTTCCAGACTGATATATCTCAATTACTTTCTTTCTCAATTGTTCCTGAATTTCTTTGGATCTCGGCATGATGTGTAGCTTTTAAGGATCTTCTGGTGGACCTTACTGTGTCAGGCAGCTCCTATTTAAGTGATGTCTTGATTGAGAACAGGTGTGGCAATAATCAGGCCTGGGTGTGGCTAGAGAAATTGAACTCAGGTGTGAAAAATCACAGTTATAGTATGTTTTAACAAGGGGGGCAATCACTTTTTCACACAGGGCCATGATGGTTTGGATTTTTTTTCACCTTTAATAATAAACACCTTCATTTACAAATTGCATTTTGTGTTTACTTGTGTTGTCCTTGAATATTGTTTAAATTGGTTTGATGTTCCGAAACACTTAAGTGTGACAAACATGCAAAAAAACAGGAAATGAGGAAGGGGGCAAACACTTTTTCACACCACTGTACATATATATGTGTGTGTATGAGTATATGGCACGTGTGTGTGTGTGTGCGTGTGTGAGTGTGTGTGTGTGTGTGTGTGTGTGTGTGTGTGTGTGTGTGCACGCACATGTATGGACAGCTGGGCCTGGGTCTGCGGCCTGCCCTGGCCTCTGTGGATACGGTTGATGAGGATGGGAGTTTCCCCTCCCTACCCTACCCCGCTGCTCCCCATTGATCGTCACTGCCACCCCTGGGTTGTGGGTGCCTGGGGGTCCTGGGGTGCGTGGTTGGATGTCTTGACGTGGCATTTGGCCTGCTCCCTTGTCGGCTGTGGCCTAGGGTGGCTCGGGCCTCTTGGGCGTGGGGGGGGGGCTTTGCTGGGTGTCGGGCGGCTCCCAGGGGGCCACTTTCTCAGCTCGTGCTGGTGGGGCCGGCCTCCCGGGGGGGTTGGGTGCTCATTGCCTCTGGCTCTCCGGGCTCTTGCCCATTGACCGTGGGGACTCTGTCTAGGGTCTCCCTCCTTCCTTCTCTGGGGGGTCCGCATGGTTGCCATAGGGATGTGTGGCCTCGGGTCTTCTGAGCTCCTTGTGGGCCGTGGATGGCCTGGGTCCCCTGGGTGGGGGTGGTTGCGGCTTTTTGCCCTCATTATTGAGTACGTTCCATGACAGAGGAACACACATATAACTAAAACTACAACAAGACTGTGTGTGTGTGGGTGTATATGCATGTATACATAGGTGTGTATGTACGTGCATCTATCGAGTCATTTTTTTCTTTTCTCTATCCCCCCCCCCTTTTTTAAACTTCTTTCTTTCCTCTTCTTCCTGCCTGTCAGGTCTGGCAAGAGTAAATAAAATAAAAAATAAACATTAACAAGAATAGCCTATAGAAACTTATAGAGCTCTTCTTGTAAATGCAAATATGTTTGGCAGCAGCAACGCATTTGGACCATCATTCTGATTGCAAAAACTGCCGGACATGACAGGCCCAAAAAAAAGAAAAGAAAAAAGAATACATATTGCTGCATTACCTCCTTGTAGGAAGGAGGTAACAATTCAAGGTTTTACAGGTTAGACTAAATAATTGTATTGTAATCTTAAGTAGTGAGTAATTTTAGGCATTTTACATCAAATAAGAAATAATTATACACTAAGTAATAATAAGTGGTGAGTAGCTTCCATGAATTTTAGCTTAAAAATAATATGGGTAATTGCTGTATTATGAAGAAGCTTAATCTCCCAATCTTATTTCATAATTAAATATTATTTTGGTGTGCATGATGGATTTTTGACAATTTAATTGTACTCTGATAAGACATATAAAAATGTGATAAAGTTTGTTCTGCTTTTTCCTATTTGCAATAACAAAATAAACACCATCAAACATCATAGACCCATCTGATCTAAAATGCAAATCAGTTTAATTTGTCCATTTTTTTTCTCACTGACTTCAATCTTCTTACTGACTGACAGCTAAATATTAGTGTCGTTTTGTATCTTTTATTTGAATCAAACTTAAAGGGTCTTTAGATTTCACCTTGCTAACATCAGAGCCACTTGAAGAAGACAAGGCATTGCCTTGCTGTTTTCTTGGTGCAGGAGAGCTTCAGGGTGCCCTTTGGGTAAATTTCAATCAACGGTTCTTAGAGTGGTTAAGCCCTTCATATTAGTTTGTGATCTCTATCTCCCTCTTGCTTTGTTTGCATTGTCTTTCTACAGCGATCAGGCATAACATTATGACCACCTGCCTAATATTGCATTGGTCCCCATTTGCTGCCAAAACAGCCCTGATCCATTGAGGTGTGGACTCCACTAAACCCCTGAAGGTGTGCTATTGCATCTGGTGCCAAGACGTTAGCAAAAGATCCTTTAAATCCTGTAAGTTGTAAGGTGGGGTTGGATTTGTTTGTCCAGCACATGCCAAAGATGCTTGATTGGATTGACATCTGTGCAATAGTAACAGTAGTTCATCTGTTGGATTGGACCACAAGGGACAGACAGGCCTCACTTCGCATGTGCATCAATTAACCTTCGGCACCCATGACCCAGTCTCTGGTTCACCACTGTTCCTTCCTTTAAGCACTTTTGATGCTAACCACTGCAAACCAGGACACCCCCCCACAAGAGCTGCAGTTTTGGAGATGCTCTGACCCAGTCATCTAACCATCACAATTTAGTCCTTGTCAAAGTCACACAAATCCTTATGTTTGCCCATTTTTCCTGCTTCTAGCACATCAACTTTGAGGACAAAATGTTTACTTCATCTCTAATATATCCCACCCACTAACAAGTGCTATGATGGACAAATAATCAGTGTTATTCACTTTACCTGTCAGTGGTCATAATGTTATGCCTGATCAGTATATATGATAGTACAGTTTGAAATGGGAGTTTACAATACTTTATCCTACCAAATCCAGTTAAAATTCCCATGCATCACATAACTCATGACTGAAGAGTCAAGGTGTGGTGATACATTTACTTTTGGTCATTCACTCATCCTTGTCTAAAGGTCAGAATTTTCTGTTCTTGCTCAGTGGTTCCCAAAGTGTGAGCTGCAAACGTACTGCAGGGCCTCAGAAATAACAGAAACAGGATTTTCTGTTTTTTAAGTGGGCCACAGGACTCTTAACTTTGGGAACCACTGGCTTAGCTGAATAAAGGCAGAGCTAATAAGAAATGTGATCACCAAAATATCCATCCATCCATTTTGTTAAGAGCATATCCAATTCAGGGATCCCTTTTGTTTTCGTTTACTGTGTGCATAAAATTTCTCCTGTTGTTACACAATATACAATTAAAGAAATCTTCATCATGTGAATAGTTTATTATTCTAAAAATCACAACTAAAACTTTTATAATAATTTCTATACTAAAATACTGCTTATTGTTATAGTTACCCTGTGTTGTCAATGTAAGGAAGTCTGTGCTTTTTAGCTTCAATTTATCGAGTTGTCACTACATAATGACAAAATTAATTGGTTTCAATTTTCAGTTTTGCTTTTATTTTTCTGTTGTTTTTTTGCTCTATATTCAGTTTTTGTTTAACAAAAAATACAATTTACTTAAACTCTATATTTAATTAAAATGTTGATCAAGACAGCATATCAAATATTTCAACAGAAATCGTATAGATTTTTATTGTTTTATTTATTATTTTATTTTAAATTTATTTGTACATTATGATGTATAACTTCTAATATATTAATTTATAAATCATAATTTATCTTAATTAAACACACAATCAGATTTAAAAGACAAAATAAAAATCAATATTAAGGGCTTTGTTAATTATATTAATTACGTACATAAATGTGAAACTACCAAATGTTATTACCTTTTTAGCATTTCAGTTTTTACATTTTTAAGAAATGTCTTTCTGAATATCCAGACCTTTATCAATGATGTCCTTATCCTCAGCCACAGATTATTTGTAGCAATGAGCTCATTCAATATTGTACATATAAGCAAATACTAACTCAATCAACTCACAAAAAGACAAATATTGCCACGGTTGATTATCTTAAGCTGCCACTTGGGCTGTGCCATATCATACAGTCCAGTATAATGCTGGTATTGTTGCAATTTTTGTAATGTCATATCACAATATCAATAATATAGTGACATCATGCATTTATAGTGCACACAACAACAAAATAAGTCTAGACATGTCTCAGAGCAATTTAGTATCTAGTACTGTAGCTATTTCAACACCTCCAACAATACTTTGAAAAAAAATGCACAAAATCTGTTCTGCAAAAGGTGCAATGAATAAACTTGTTTTCACTATGCGTACCATCATAAACCAGCTTTATGTTGGGTAAACCTGGCTTTACGCTGAGTGATCGCTTTACGCCGAGTAAAACTAGGATATCATGGCACATAAGGACGAAATGCTAGCATTTGATCATGTGCAACCCATAAGTAAACTTTACAGAGCATCGCTGAACCACTTGTTGTTACACTCCATATGACAGAAAGAGCAAATGATAGGTGGAAATGATTGATGTAGTTACATCGCTAAAAGGAGGATTTAAAGGAAGCTTTTAAACGGCTTGGATGAAGTTACATTACAATTTTACTTTGTGAGAATATTGTGCAGGCTCCTGTTTTTGTTAAACTAAAGTGTTAAGCACTCATATTATACTTTTATTTAAAATCTCCAGGGAGAGCACTACCTAAGCTTACATTTTATTTATGCTATGTCATTACTATTGCACTATAATGCTGCTGATGACACCTTGTGGCAGTAGATTCATACGTTGAATCAGGTAGTCTGTCACCAATCACAGCAGCTCATTAGAAAAAAAGCTACTGCTTGCACGCTGCTATCACAGATAAAGTGCTGTTCAGAATTTTTTTTTTCTATAAATATAGCTATAAATATTATCAAAAATTTCCTTGAAATATAATATAATTTTAAGGCTACATCGTGCAGCCACTTCAGAATCAAAATCTATAGCTAGGTATAAGTTTTGAACTTTCACTGCTAACATTTAAATGCAAGCAAGACAAAAACATGTTTATGTTATCTATGATTTAGTAATGATCAGCCCTTCTTGCAGCAAAAAAAAAATGAAGTTGACTTTCCTCACTCAGATCAGTCATTTTCTTTCTCACATGTCTGTATTGCTTTTTATGGAAAGGATTTTAGTTTGTACAAAAGACGGTAACCTACATCAGGCCAGTTTTGTCAGTCTGTGTATTCATGTGCACATAGATTTCTGTGCAGTGTATAAGCAGAGATTACTGATAACATCTGACATCACAGAAATCCCTACTCCACTATAGGCCATTAGGCTGACTCATTTTATCTCTTTTAGTTCATGCCGGTTTGCCATCATCAATTCTTTGCAGTGTATTATTCACATGAATGACTGAGTAACACTGAATTCAAATATAAAACCTTCTTTCTTAAGAGGTAATATATTGTATTATACATCCTGTGAATGGATAATACAGTATGTGGATGCCTATAATTATAGCCACATTCTGCATCACAAATGCTGGAGGAAAAAAAAGATGCAGCAATGAATGGTAGCTTGGATATCTTCTGTAAGTCTCTAGTTGTTATTTATGTTGTATTTCTAAAAGTAATGTCTTGATTGACAAGACAGTTGCACTTCATTTTCAATATTCCATACATTTAAACATAATTAATATATAGCAATAGACATTTTCTTCTCACCACATATCTTGGCATTCACTTTACAGGTTTACATGCACACTACTCATGCACCATAAACTAGGAAAACAAAAATAACCAGCCTCACATAAACACACAGTGAGGAATGCACTGAATTAATCTCTCAGCTTTTCTGCTCTTCTTTAACCTCATCTTAAACACCAGTTACTGGATTTACTGTAACATTTGTAATCCTTTGTGTAGGATCAAGCCATAAGGATTACTTAGATACAAGCCTACAGTTACAAGCATTTGATACTATAATTACATATGTCTAATGTGTTATTGGAGTGAGAAAAAAAAAGATTCTGGGAATATGATTTAAGAAAGATCATTTTAATCCTGATTTCTGCACAAACACAAAAAGCAAATCATCAACAACGTGAAGAGAAATAAAGATTTTCTTGTGTGTTTAAAGGAGTTGTACACCACCTGTAGAGCAGCAATTTACACCTGCAGGCAAGGCTCAATTACAGACCATTGAACTGGTAACATAATTAAAATGAATATACAGCCTCTGTTCAGATTATAAATGTCACATTAAGACAACTATTTTCTTATTATTAAATGAATAAGGCTTAATGATTTTTCTAAGCTTTAAAGAAGTACAGAATCACATTTTAGAATCTCTCAGATGTGTCTCCGAGCTGTGGGTAGCTCCCCTAATTAGATAGGTGTTTGTGTGCTGTAGGTAGACTATTGCCAATTATCACAGTGACAAAGCAGAAACATTAATAAGAAATTGACTGCAACCAGACAGCAGCGTCTGGAGATGCAAACTCAAATAAAACCTTTTGCAGACAGGTAAAGCCAAAGGTGAAATGCAATTAATTACTTTGTATTTGTGTAGATAACAACACTGAACAAGAATTATTATACATTTGTACATCTTAATTAATGTGACTATAATTAACCTGTAATGACTCCCCCCAAATCTGCCCCTAATTAAGGCAAAAGATAAACTGTCTATCACATCAACGCTCCTCAATCAGCTCATGCCCAGGAAGCTGAGTCCACCTGATAGTGGCAAAAAAACAAACAACCCCCCCCCCCACACACACACAGTTTAACTTAAGTAATTAAGATAGCATCTTGATACCATAGACCTAAGTTACATGTACAGTCTTAGATTATCATTTATAAGCATCACCATGTTCTGGGGAAATAGGGTCCATATTGGGTTGTTGGAAGTGTTTATTAGATTTGTGGCTCAGCTGCAGGGGAGGGGTGGCACACTGGGTTTAGAGGGTGGTGCCAGGGGAGGCTGGCTGGCACAGCTAGCAATCAGGAATTGATTATGTCTCTCCAGTTCATGCAGTAGGACACTGGAACTGCTGTGCATTGCAGTAGGAGAGAAGCTGTTAGTGAGGACCTTGGGTTATGCACTGGAGCTAAACAAGCAACGGCACAAACACAAAGGGAAGTCGGAGAGTAAATGAAGTGTTGAACTAAGTCGAAAAACGTTGCGTCCTGTGTGTGTGTGTGTGTTGGGGGATCAGAGTAACTGGCTCATTACACTGGCGCCCAACTTTCCCCAACACCGGATATGTTGGACCTGCATTCCATAGTGCAAGTGTTGGGACAGATGGTGGCAGAGTTGGCTGCCATACACCATGAACAGGTAGTGTTGCAGAACCAACAGCTCAAGGCATTGCAGGCCCAGGCCAAGCAGCACAAGCAAACTCTCTGCTGCTCTTGGGGCCCCACCTTCAGCCTTGAAGCAGCCACCAACATGCACCCCTGCTAACTTTGTCCCATCTGCACTTTGTCTTAACTGTAGGTCCCAGTGGCTACAAGCACTTCCCACTCACAGGGAGCAGTACAAATACCTGGGCAGGAGTGCTGGAAGTGGTATTTATGCTTCGCGCAGCAGTGAAACGAGTTTGTCCGACACTGCTACTGGGAAAGGGGGAACCTGCGGGGCCTTCTCAGGAGACCCCCTCCGGTCCCTGTGATTCAATTCAATTCAATTCAATTCAATTCAATTTTATTTATATAGCACCAAATCACAACAAACAGTCGCCTCAAGGCACTTTGTATTGTGGGTAAAGACCCCACAATAACACAGAGAAAACCCAACAGTCAAAACGACCCCTTGTGAGCAAGCACTTGGCGATGGTGGGAAGGAAAAACTCCCTTTAACAGGAGAGAAACCTCCAGCAGAACCAGGCTCAGGGAGCGACCGGTTGGGGCTGCAAATGGTTGGAGCAGAGGGGAGAGAAACAGGACAAAAGACATGCTGTGGAAGAGAGCCAGAGATTAATAATAATGATTAAATACAGAGTGATATATAAACAAGTAAATAAAGGTGAATGAGAAGAAACAGTGCATTATGGGACCCCCCCTCAGCAGCCTAGGCCTATAGCAGCATAACTAAGGGGTGGTTCAGGGTCATCTGATCCAGCCATAACTATAAGCTTGATCAAAAAGGAAAGTTTTAAGCCTAATCTTGAAAATAGAGAGGGGTGTCTGTCTCCCGAATCCAAGCTGGGAGCTGGTTCCACAGAAGAGGGGCCTGAAAGCTGAAGGCTCTGCCTCCCATTCTACTCTTAAGTATCCTAGGAACCACAAGTAAGCCTGCAGTCTGAGAACGAAGTATCATGAACAGTATCATGACTACACTCTATGCTCGGCCTTGGACCAAGTGATAAAAATTGATAATCACATTGTGTGCCCTGAAGCACCACAGTCATACCCCCATTTTGTGTTGGTTAGCAACATATTGTACTGAGTGAGTCATGACACTTGCACTATAGAGGAACACACCCAGTTGTTGGTGCCTAAAAGCCATCAGGAATTAATCTTCCAGGCAGCACATTATAACCTGATGACTGGCCACATAGAATCTGAGAAAAATCTGGATCGAATCATGGCAATCCAAGGAATGTATGCCAGTGGTGCGCATCCTACCCGGAGTGCCAGTTAGTAAACCAGCCGGGTGGACTTCAATTCATCGGAGTGCACAGGGATATCGTTTTGTGTTAGTCCTAGTGGAATATGCAACATGATGTCTCAAAGCAGTGTCACTGCACAGCATTTCTACAAAGAGTGTAGCACAGGTCGTCTCCCTATTTCAGGTCATTTCCCAAGTCGGTGTCCCAAAAGAGATACTGACTGACCAGGGCACTTTGTTCATATTTCACATATTAAAGGAGCTATACAAATTATTGGGTGTTAAGTGTATGGTGGAGCACCTGAAAAAAGCCTTAAAGTCCATGATTTGTAAGTTCATTCACAAGGATGAACGCAATTGGGATCACTGGTTAGACTCTCTGTTGTTGCGGGAGGCGCCCAGGCCTTTACAGGATTTTCTCCCTTTGAACTGCTGTTTGACAGAAAACTGCAGGGGGTGCTTGAACCTACTTAAAGTCAAGAAAGGTCCAAGCCAGAGCAAGAGTGAAATTCAATACATTCTGGACATGAGAGCAAAACTGCACACACTGGATGGGTTATCATGGGAAAATTTGCTCCAGGCCCAGGAATGTTAGGAACACCTGTACAACAGAGGGGCTAGACTCAGACAATTCACATCGGGAAACAAAGTGCTTGTATTACTTCCTTTGTCCACCTTAAAACTATTTGCCATGTGGCGAGGGCCCTTTGTGGTCACACGACGAGTGAGGGCTGTTGATTATGAAGTGGTGCAGTCGGACAGGGGTGGAGCCACACATATACTGCATCACCTCAACCTCCTAAAAGCACGGAGAAAGATGGAATCTGTTTCTCTGGTGAGCCCGATGAAAGCTAGAAAGGAGCTGGGCCTGAGGCACCAAATGCAAGCATTCTCTCATCACTCCAGTGTGATGACCAGTGAGCAGATATTACCCACGCCTGCCCCTCCCCACCATGTTGCTATCCCAGCTTTGAATGTGCTACTTGCTTTGCTGAGGTGTTTTTTTTTTGGAACCTCGTAAGGTGCTTACAATGAACACAGTACAAGATGATTTTTTTTTAATCTACCCACCCTACTGTACTCTTTCTGTTTTCCTGCTTAAATCGGTGGCGCCCTTGCTGACAGCGGCCGTAAACACTCATCTCCCCTGTTTGTTTTGTTTTGTCTGTCTTGGAAGAGTGTTCTGGAATACAATTTCACTGTATGTCTTGACGTATAATGACAATAAATTCTTCTTGATTCTTGATTCTTGATGTGCATTCACAGCCCTTTAGGTTACTTAGACACAAAAAACAAATAGTTCAGAAAGAATCGGCTGCTATGCTAAAAATGCAAGTGAAAGAAGAGTCACACAGTGGTGTAGCCACATAGTTCTTGTGGTGAAGAAAGATGAGTCTATATGGTTTCACATGGTATCACAGTTTGCTGTATATCCCATGCCCCGCGGTGACGAACTTCTGGACCAGTTGGGCACTGTTCACTTTTTTATGACGCTGGATTTGACCAAGGGCTACTGGCAGATTCCTTTGTTTCCAGAGTGTAAGGAGAAGATGGCATTCTGTACTCCATACAGTTTGTACCAATTCGTCACCCTTCCTTTCGGCTTGTTTGGAGCCTGGCCACTTTCCAGTGTATAATGGACATGGTACTGCACCCACATGCCACATATGCCATCACCTACCTGGATAAAAATTTACCTTACGTTGCCGAAGCACAAATGGGACAGTTATGCTGAACTTAAAAGGTCTGAATTACTTCATAACAGACTTTATAGTATTAATCTTTTTCTTTCTTTCTTTTTTGTATAAACCAGAAAAGACTCACACCCCACCTTCCCCAATTGTTTATGAATCACTGATAATAAAAGAATCAGTGTAATTTTAGTGAAATAAATGTTATCACAATAGCATCTGCAAGCTTTCATTTATTTTCCCTGCAAAAATCATATTCACCCAACTTTCTTGTCACTGTATATATAAAGAAGCTGGTGTTCTCTCTCTGTTTAGAATTACCACAGAGGCATGGCTTCTTTGTTTAATTATAGTTGGGAGTCCTATGGGAGGCTGGTTGAAATTGACAAACCTTTTTTGATGTGATCCATTTTAAATGACTGACAGCAAAATGCTTTGTGGTGCAACTAAAAATCCTAAAATGATGTTTTCCTGTGCAAATTTTACTCTTTAAAAAGGCATTCAGTGTTCTGGATTAAACCCTAAGATGAACCAGTTATAGCCAGTTTGCAGAATGTGTGACACTCCTGGTTTAGCTCAACCAAAAATGACTTAAAATTAAATATTAAATGGATAAAAAGAAAAAAAAAATCCTATTTTAGAAAATGATATGCAATACAGTATTATTGAAGGGTTTCTTCTTTTTTGTTCCTTTGGAAAAAAAGTTCATCACCAATGAGAGGAGTGAGGAGAGTAAAAATTAGATTAAGATGCTGCTGTAAATGAAGAAAGCAATTTATTGTTAAAGATTTATTCAAAACAAGACAAAGTGACAAGAAGAGAAGGAGACTCATCATGTCTCAGTTTTTTTCAGTCTTTGCATGTGAATGGATCTATCCGGGTCATTGGTCTTGTTTCCTCCTGGCTCGCCTGTCGAGTTGGATATATGTAAACTGGCCTTGCCTGCGGCACTTTTTAAAGGATATCAGTTCGTTGAAGACTGAGGGCCCACAGTCTGCAGGCCCAACTGAGCAAGCAGTTTTGGTGGAAGCTTGGGTGGGGGGGTAGAATTTATTACATACTCCAGATTGAGCACAATTCCCCAAATTCCAGTGTTATTTGTGCCTGTTGACTCACGTGGACCATTTCCAGTTCCTGGAGATCAGAACATGTGAGGTGAGTTTCTATGCGCGTATATTTTACTCGTGATGTTGGGCGACCCAGTGCAGTTTTCAGTCCCAACATCAGCATTAGCCTTCTTTATCATAAAACAACTAGCAAAATATAACTGTATTTTCGCTATCATAGTACAGGTGAGAAAGGCATTCAGCCAACAGAAATGTGAGTATAATTGCATGCAGTACAAGGATGCTTTGTATTATTGTATTGTACAAGGATTATGCAAGGTAAATTGCAACAGGTGTAAACTAGATGTACAGTGTTGTCCTTTTAAAGTGAGAATTAACATTAATTTAGGGTTTCAAAATTGCTTCCTCTCAGATATTCTTGTAATTATTTTTAAAGCTATCTTCAGCAATAGCGCTCCTGGATTTCTGAAGGTCTTTCAAAGTATTTCTTCTGACATTTTGTTTATTTCAGTTCAGTCCTCCTGCCTTACCATTTTCAGAGGAATATTTTTTTTTGTTTGTTAAGCCATTTAACATTGCCTGATGAATCACTCAAGCAAAAAATAGGCACCTGCACTGAGATACAAAACAGCATTTTGTCTGCACATAACATAAACATAGCAATAAAAAATTTAAAATAATAAATAATTTTTAAATTGGCAGTTTGTTACTGACAGCCTGTCACAAAAATGCATAACTTGTTCTGATTTATTTAGTTGAAGCTACAAAAAATGTCAAAATAACAACTTAGCAGGCATAAGATTGTATTTTTGCACCAAGAAGGTAATTCCCAAAGAGCTAGTAGCCAAAAACTTGGCATAGCTCAGTCATGTGTGTCCTTAAAAAAAGTGAAGGACAGAAGAAATGGCAGGCCTACAAATTTTCTAATAGAAAATGAAGAGTATTCAAAAGGCATGTCCTTAGAAATGGAAAAAAAAATCATCAAAGACCTGACACAGCACCTGAAAGATGCCCTTCAGTTGATCCACAAACTGTTCACTAAAGCCACAATGGCTTCAATGTAAGGGCGGCTGTCACAAAGCTATTCACAAGGAAGGAAAACAGGGAGAGGAAGCTGAAGTATGGCAAATTACAAATTAGCCAGAAAGAACATCGAAAGGAGCCAGTTGAGGTGGTTTGAGCAGCTGACTGGGATGCCTCCCAGGAGGAGACCCTGGAGATTATATTGATCAACTAGACAACTAATCCTAAATCATCCTTTTTGAAGTTTTACAACATAACCTGAAGCACACCGGGAAACACCGTCATTTCCTTGCATGCATTTCCTGCTACTTCTCCCAAGTTTGTACAAAGAAGCGAATAAACTAGAGGGAATAATGTCCGAACATTTTATGTTTCTGTCGGCCAGTACTGCATGTGAAATGCCGGGACATGACTGAAAGGCAATTAACACCTGCACAAGCATAAACGCCGGCAACAACATCAGCCACTTACATAGGTTATGTCGTACAAAAACCTACCGCTGAAGTCTGAACCAGGGGTAAGCTGGAGGAGGAAGCTCGGGGAGAGGGATGTCTGGGCTTCACTGTTCAGGTTGTGGCCCCGAGACCCGACCCCAGATAATGGAAAATGGATGGATGGATTGTATTGTTGTATTACCATTTTAGATTTTAACTTTTATTGAGGTCCATGTCAGTAATTGTACAACGGGCATCGTTCATAATTTGTGACACAATGCACCGCACTTTTAAGTTGAAATTTATTTGTTTTACTAATGTTATTTTCTCATATTTTAACGATGCGTAAACACTGTTTGCAATAACGCATTTCATATAGTTAACATAATGCAAGATGCACGGTGCCACAGTTTAGCAGCATTTAAAGTGCAATTCATTGGACAGGTTTTGATATTGTCCATTAAACAGTCATAAAATGTAACTTGATATCTGAATGTTTCTTAGTTCTAGAGTAGTCAGTCTAATTTTTTTCCTTGTTTAGTCGACTAAGAAATTAGTCACCAGGAACATCCCTAGATTCTATCTCTCGGCTGGCTTGGAAACACTTTGGTGTTAGCAAAACATAAAGAAATGATGGGGGTCTCAAGGCTTTTGCACAGTACTGTATATAGCAGCAATTCACAACAACAGTAACCTCAAGGCAAGAAAACGATTTCTATTGCTAGGGTATCTACTATCACAGGAACTCGACTAAAGTTCTAAAAGATAAGTTGCTTGGAGGTCATACACTGTAGGCCTATTTGGCCTTTGCACTCACTATAGTACTATGGTCAAGAATTATGTACTGTGTGTGTGTGTGTGATATGCACAGTATTGCATTGTACTGTATGTTGGTGCATGTGTCCATGAACCTTTGACCTTTCCAGCTTAAGTGTTGCTCTCTCACAGCCTGCCTGCTCTAGTCCTCTAATTAGAGTTGCCAGCCCTGACGGAAATCTTGTCACAAGCCTCCTGCTCACAAATGGCACTCGCCTGTTTTTCACCCCTATTTCAGAAAAGTGTGAAAAAAATGGAGAGGTGACACATTCTCACCATCTCAGTTCATCTCATCCCCTTCCTCTCTCTCTTTCCTCATGGTTTCATGTGATTAGCTGTGAGGGTGGGTAGATATTAAGGTGTGCTTGGCTGCTTTTGCAGTTAGACCAGCACTGAAATGAAATATCTCTACCCTGTGATGAAGGCAGCTTGCCTTAATTACCCTGTTTACAAAAGCACAAAACATTTTGCAAACCTTAGTTTGGTCATGTGAAGGGTCTAAGATTTATACAGTCTGTGCTTTCTCCCTAGCTGACAGATTTCGATAACTTTCCAAGTTGCATACACAAACAGCAGTCTTTCAACACCCCTGCAGTTATAAAAAAAAAAAGCAATTTCTCTATTCTTTCATCTTTTATTATATGTAGAGGTTGCCCAAGGAAACTAGAGGTTCTGAAAAAAAAAACAACTAAGGCCATGCTGAGAGTGTGAACAGAGGGGAAGGATTCTGACTTTACCAATATGGTAAGATTGAGGATACGTTCAGCATTGCATAAAACTATCTTTTAGAACCGATATCATAGCAAGAGCACAAAGACATGTTCAAAAAGAGGAAGCAAGCAAATATGTACAATTCAATAACCCCTTCCATGCTAATTTCCAAGATTTTTTTTTTACACATTCAGTTCAATTTCATTTAGTCTGACAAGCCGCTTTAAATACATGTAGTAAGGTAAAAATACAGCAATATCATAGATAGAAATCCATCTAACAATCTCAAATGAGAAAATGACGCAAAAAATACTATTAAAAAGAAGAAAACTCTTGTAAAACCAGGACTGCGATGGACTGCGACGTACTGGGGTGAACTTAGAAGCAGAGAGATAATTGGAGGAGCCTATACTGGCTTAAGGCGCCACATCTCATTAAACTTTTCAAAATTCTTGGAACCACAGGTAAGTCTGCTCTCTGAGAGAAAGGAGTAGTCTGGCAGAATGGCATCTTTAGGATATGATGTGTGTGTGGACTGTCAGTCAATTAAAATATTTAATTAATAATAATAATGCCTTTTCACAGTACTTAAAGTGCTTTACAATTCTGTGCACCATTCATTCACACTTGGTGGTGGTGAGCTACTAACATAGCTACAGCTGCCCTGGGGCAGTCTGACAGAAGCGTGGCTGCCAATTCACACCTACAGCCCCTCCGACCACTTAGGCAATGTGGGTTAAGTGTCTTGCCCAGGGACACAATGACCGCACAGGGTCAGACAGGGACTTGAACCAACAACCCTCCGGATGCGAGGTGAGCACCTACCCACTGCACCACTGCCATTAATCACAGATTTTCTGTTCTAAATACCATAACAGGATATTCTTCATGTTTCCAATACTCATCAGCATGGTAGTGGACAAATATACGTACTTTATGTTTATTATTGATGCAAAAACAATGACAAACACTGTCCAGATTATTCTCCAGAAAACCCTCAAAGGTACTGCATACTCTTAAAATATGCCAAAAGCATATACTCGCATACAATGTAATTGTGTCTAACTGGAAATCTTCAGTGAAAGTGCATCAAATATAACCTTGAAAAAAAAATTGAAAACCCATAACTGTTTATCATTTGCTTTTTTTTTTCTCCTTGTATAACTACAATATGCAGAACCTCTCTCCACCTCTCACTCTCTCCTTTTATTCTCTTTATTTTTATAAGATATGGCTAGGATGACCTTTACTTACTTTCCTGCCAGAACACTCTACGCAAACTGCTTTGCAGATGTGAAGAACAGGCTTTCACTAATTCACTTAGGAGTAGTAGGTCTCTTGTGGAAGAATATGTTGTGGCCAAGGGAGAACAATGTCAAGCAGTTATCAAAGTAATCAAACAACTTGCCTTCCTATACCCAAGTCAAAAATGGCTTTTTTTTCCATTTGGGAAAACTGCCAAGGCCTTTGGCACAGTTATGGATGCCCCAGGTTCCCATTTGTAGCTTATCATTGTAGCAGATACATAGACCTCCGTTTTCACAGGTCATGTTTTAACCATTTTACAGTTTAGCAAATTTGCTTAAATTTGACAAGCCTCTGTTGTGAACTTTATTTGCAATATCTCCTGGTTACCATAAAATAGATCTGCTAAAACAAGACTGTTGCTGTTGTTGTGTAAGGTTGATGTATTTTCTATTCAAAACAAAAGAAAAATATATTGTTATTATTATTATTATTTTATGTGATATGCAATTTATAGGCAGAAGTCTGTGTGAAAGTATCTTTTGAAATTTTTTTTAGATAGGAACTCTTTTTATTCTAGCCAGAAAAAAATTCTAGCCCAGCAGGTGTGTTTGGGGATGGAGCTAATTAGCATTAGCTTGCTAATGCTAAATGTAATACCAGCTTGCAAATTCTGTGACGGTGAACAGTTGGATAATATGTAATATTCTGTGATAATGGTTGGTCCTATGGATCGTTGAATCTGATTGGACCATGTGACTTGATGCCGATAGGGAGTGTGGATCCCTCTAGTCTGTGTTACGATGCTCTGAAAATAACCTGCAGCTATTGATAATAAACATTCCTTAAGCGACATGTCAGTGTGTTATACTTGTGAGTCTACAAAGATGAGAAACAAGTCAAGGTACTGGGATTTTTATATTTGATAAGAAGCCCAAAATTGTCCTTTGAGCTCCCTTTTTCCTCTACGTCCCCCTCGATTTCACGCTAGTCGCTATTCTGCCCCGCAAAATCAAGCATGAACAGTACCGTCAAGAGATTGCGCGTGCGCATTGAGAACAAAACTGGCTGTGCCCAGTGGTAGAAATAACACTATAGTGTATCGATCTAGCGAGAGAGTGAAAAAAGAAATCAGTCTAGTAAGAGCGACAGGGTGGCATGCACAGAATGTGTGGGGTGCACTATCCCAGGGATATGTGACAAGTGTATTTTTTTAATCACATCTTGATTGTTAAAATACAGTTTTCACATATCATTCAAGAAGAAATTTGTCATGTGAAACAGAAGCAGATGATATAATCAATTCATAAATTTTTGTGCAGCATAAACTATAATATCGTAAAGGTTAACAATGGCAATATATTTTGAATATACCAATTACAGCAACTACTAAAAATAAATATTTTTTGTTCATCTTTTAATTATCCTATCATTTCAACACAAAAAATATAACATGCAAAAATGTAATGCTGGGAAACATCAATAAATCACAGATTGTATTTAAATAATTTATAGTGTTAGCTGTCTAACAGTCCCTTAAGTTGTAGTCAAGTGTATTTCTAATGCCATTGTGCATTTATGAATGTCTGAGCATTTAAGCATTTGGAGATGTGTATATATGAACTGGGTGCATTCTAAAGTGTTGAGTGTTTTACAGTATGCATTTTCTACCTTGTGGCAACCCAAAAACGTGCTGACAGATTAGATGACACACTAGGTATCACAGTTAGATTTGGAAATTTTTGCACATACTTGTATTTTGTTGCACTGTTATATATCTTTGTATTTTTGTGCATGTCCCCTACATGCATGAGTCCAGAAAGTTAACCTCTAGTAAGATAAATCTAAGACAGTTTGTGCTGACATTTATAACACTACATTTTGCCAGCTCTGGTCACAGTGGAATTGGCTGGCGAAGCACAGCACTCATGGGTAAAGGGGCTACTTTAAATTAACACATACCAGTGAGGATCGAATGTGGTGCCAATGTTCTGCCCCTAAAGGGAGTTTGGCTTTTGAATGTGTTACAAAGTGTGAGGGCAATGCATATTACAGTATTTTGTGGGTAAGCTGTCAAAGTGATGCTTTAACTCTCCATATTAACACTTTTCTGAACCCCAGTATATGTTATAAGGAATTCTATCATCTTTACCTGTCAACAGCTGCCATTAAATTTACCACCTTAGCCTACCTATCTACTTAGCCAAATCCACTAACAATGAGATGAAATGCCCTTTTATTGTTGTAATTTTTAATACAGTATACACTTTGGCACTTTGATTTTATGGGACAAAAAATAAAAAGTCTACTTTTGTGACTTTTGAAGATATGACCAATAGATCTGACATCATATTTTTTTAATATATATTTATTTTCGGAGATCTGTTTCAACACTACCCTCTAGTGTGGTTGATATTTTTGACTGAACAGTTTCACTGAGAATCAGCCTAATTTTATGTGGACATAATATATTTATTTTTTATATAACTCAACTGGGCTTTTAAAGATCTGATTTGATTTAAGTTGTATATCAAACATTTGACTTTTTCCCCTCACTTTGGAACTATGTTCATACCCAATTGTACCAGCATGACATGATAGCATTGTCACCATGACTAAAATATTATTATTTTTATTTATTTATTTTTTCCCACCACAGTAAACCACCCATTTCCAGTCGTAGCTGCGAGGTTGTTGTCATTCATAGTTTCCTCCAATATATTTAGAGTTACCAGATGCTTCTGCAAGTTACCAGCTGCCTACAAGGAGCATGCAGATGTTCACAACATGCACCCCAGATTCCTATAATATCCATAAAATAAACTTCATTAATAATTAGTGCTTCACAAGGACAATTTTAATAAAAGATGCTATTTGGAAATTATATTGATAAATGGCTAGCATCAAGTGCAATAAATTATAGCATGTTATAGCATGTTATGTGTATTTACAAATTCAATTATGTTTGAATAAACTTTACTAAGTCTAAATTGAGGTTTTATGTGTGGGTCTGTAGAAAACTACAGTATGTGTCAAAAACTTGGATCCTTTAGATCAGGGGTGTCACACTCAATCACAGGACGGGACAAAATTGAAGACACAGTCTGAGTCGCTGGCCAAACAGGATTAAAAATAATAATTTTAATCAGCAATATGAATTGGAATGGCCAAAATACAGCAACTTTTTCCTCAACCCATTAAATAAAATATAAAATAGATTTTTCTTCAAAAGTCACATAGGGAAAAATGAATATATTTCAAGCTGATGAAAATTTGCAAATTTTTCAGGTAAAAACTGTGATGTGAATTTCTGCCCTTCACAGCTGGAAAAACACTGTGTAAACTCCACTGTGTGTCCAGCTTCTCAGCAAAAAGCACAGCTGCAAACACTGTGGTGGAGACCTGCTCTGATTTATTTATTTTATTTTATTTTATTTTTTTAGGTGGTAGCAGCAATCACACGTGTAATCGCGTGGTCCCAAGATGCTTCATTATGTCGCAAAAAAAGGCAGACTCACAGAGCTGGAGCCCTGCTGAGTCTTTTCCTTTACTTTTTATGAAACTTGAAAGGTTTCCTCTGGTAGCTCATGGCTCCTGTGTGATAAGGAATGTCACCAAATTTAGAATCTATTTCCTCCAAAACTGCCAGTGATTTAAACCTTTGCCTCTTAGACAGTTCACTGTCTGTGTTATGGTGCTTATGACGCGTTCTGTCTTCAGGACTTTGCTGCGCAGCGTTTCCTGGTGTGTGATGCAGTGATGCACTGTCAGCTCTGCATCTTTTCCCGCATCTGTCCCACCAATCCGCTCTTTCCCCCACGCATTGGAAAAGAAAAGAGGAAAACGAAACAAATTGTTTACCTCTGATGTCAGCAATCAGGCCCTTTGCCTCCCACCTATTTGGAAAAATCTCTGTTTTCCAGTTTTCATTTGGCCATTTTTGGGGGTCAGACTAGCTTAAATGTCACTGTAAAAAAAGTGCTGACTGATGTTTTTATCGGCTGACCACTGATCAGTGTGTCACTGGCAACACAGAAAATGGGTTAGTGCATAGGTCATATGAAATCATCTTGCGGGCTGTATAAAATTATATTGCGGGCCAGATGTGGCCCGTGGGACTTGAGTCTGACACATGTGCTTTAGATAATATTAAAGCTGCATTTTATGAGGCTATTACAAAAAAATTCCTGTATGCTATGCCAGCCAGTTGGTTATGGCATTCCAAGTATGCCCTGCCTGCTATTATCTTGTATTATCTTGTCTACCACCCAGCCTGTATCGATCTTGTGCTTAGAGCTTGTTCCTGTGCTGCCATGATTTCTGCCTCTGTGCTGTCTTTCAACCCAGCCATGTCCAGCCATTAGTAGGACTTTCCAATATCAGCCACTTCTTCTATCTGGTACATGTTGTGCAGGGGCCTGTCCTTCCACAATGGTTCCTGTTCTTGCTCTTCTTCTTTCTTGGGTTTCTCCTGCCTGAGGTATTCACTAAGCACACTATCAGTTGTGGCCATCTTTTTGATGTACTCATGGATCATGGACCTAGATAGTGGTTCTGACACTCACTAGTCCACCACTCCTTCTTCCTCGCTTAGCATACAATCTCAGGGGCTTCTATCTCCTCCTTTGACCAACATATTATCCCAGCAGGGTATCTGATAACCAGCAGGGCACAGGTATTGACTGCCTAAATCTATTTATTCCCATTCATCTAACTCCAAAGGACTTGTCGTAGTCTGTGCAGGTATTAGGCAGTTATAGCTTTCCTAGCAGCTCATCATGGTTTCTGTTTACCCGTGGAGTTCCAAGGTATCCTCAATGTCTGCAATGTTGCCTTCTGGTTCAGTAAACCCTCACCTATTGCAGGGGTTAAGTTCCAGAGACCCCCGCGATAGGTAAAAATCCACACAGTAGCGGCGTTATATTTATTTTATTATTTATATATATTTTAAGGCTTTATAAACCGTTCCCACACTCGTATAAACCTTTCCCACCCTCTTAATAACCTTTCCCACACTTCATATGCTCCTAACCCTATAACACCGGGCAATCACCGCTGAAGCACCCGTTACCTGCCCCTACTAGCCGTGAACAGCTGGTTAACACCAAAGAAACTTTGAATTAAAATAATTATGCGACCGTTTGTCCTATCAGAAAAATTCAGATTGTTTCTGAAAGTGGAGAAATTGTGTTTCATACCCAACATAGGATTACGCAATAACCCTATGTTGTGTTTCATACCCAACATAGGGTTATTACGGTAATTGTTGCTGGAAGTCCGCAAATGGCAGCATTTTTGAAGGAGGTTGTGTCACAGACCACACATTTGACGCTATAGTAAACACTTTCTACACTCTTAACCTACGTAATTTTAACAACATATAAAATTCTATATGGGTACCCACCAGTGAAATATACTACAACTTGAATGATGAAGATGATGAATTATGTAGCTGTGCAGTACTGATGGCGATGAAGGTGATTACAATGAGATGAATGTACAGTACTCCACAGTCAAGAAGAGCATTACAGCTCTTCTAAAGGCACCACTTAATCAGGCGCTTGATTAGGTGGTGCAGTATCTTCGCCCTCAGCCCTAACTTCTATTTAGGCTAAAGGTGTAGGCACAAAATCCCACCATATAGCGAAAACTCAATAGTCAAGAATAAAGCAAGATTCTAGCAGGTAGGGCATACATGGAACTCCACAACTAAGTGACTGGTATACACAGGAACATCTGTGTCAAGTATGGCTTGGACTTTTTGAGGTCAATATAGGATACGGTGGTTGAGAATGACCAAGCTAAGATCCTGTGGGACTTTCAGATACAGATAAACTGGTGATGGCTTTCCAACCAGATATGGTAGTGGTGGACAGGCAGAGCAGGAAGGCCTTAGTGATAATTGTATCAATACCAAGGAACAGTAATATTAAGGAGAAGGAACACGAGAAGCTTGATAAATACCAAAGAGGCTGAAAGAAGAGCTAGAGAGGATGTACGTATGTACGGTATGGCAAGGTTTAAAATATATAAATTTTTACTATAGGTATGATAGGATTTCTAACTATAGTGCACTTACTATAAAAATATCCAGTACCAAAATGATAAATTATACTAATCCCCCAGATTATGATTGCACACACATAAGCACAATGCCAGCAAAGTATACAGTCACAGTGCTACTATAATTAAATATAAAGAACAGATCACATGATACACAGTGATTTTCTATGTATGAAAATATAAACATGCTTTATAGACAGCAATCTTTGATGATCTCTGAAGAAATTGTGAACACACACTCAAATGTTTCAAGAGTGTAAATAAGGGCTGAACAAATTGCAAATTAGATTTTTGAAGAATCTTGCTGCAAAGGGCACTTCATTATTTTTGTCTTGCTTGACAACTGTTTATTGTTGCTCCCCATCCAGTGAAGGTTACCTGCGATATCGCCTGGAATACTGGTACTGCCGTGACGACACAAATTTAGAGGTAATCAATCAACCTTTGTGTTACTACACAAAGCCTGTCTTAAGCGTTATGGAAATCTAACAATGATGCTGTCCTTGCCTAGAGTGCTTTTTCCCTTTCCTCAGAAGATACATAAAAACAAATTGTTTTTCTTCTGAAAAGCACTAACTCTGTTTCATATAAATGCCATATCAGCCAGGAGCTTGTGATTACTGATTCTCTCTATAGCACAGTTTTGACAAGCACACAACTGATACAACTTTCTTGCATGATTGTGGGACATTTTCATTGTTGTCTCAGACAAACTGCCTTCATGGTCAACCATTTAAGGTAATAGTTTAATGGCAACATCTATTGCTAATTATCCTGGTTTCCTACACATTTCCAAGTAAATTAATGCTGGTAGTGATAAATTTAGATCCAATACAGTGTGTCAATCAAAGGTGCATAAGAAAGAAGGTAAAAGGAGAGAGTGATGTTCACATTTTAAATTCTGTAAGTAGCACGTTCAGCATAAATAATATGTGTATTTGCAGTTTATGGATATCATTTTTACCTTCTTATTGCACACTGCACAATTGCATTTGGAAATTTGTACTTACAATTTGCAGTGGACTAACAAAAGCTGTCAGACACAGTGAATTCAGTCACAATATAAATGGTCCCAAAATAGAGAGAGCTTTGCAACATACAATACTCTTTACCTTCATACCATCAAAAACTTTACACAACAATAGGGAGGAACACTCATATTGAGCTGTACACAAAAAAAATCCATTATCTAAGAAATAGCATGAAAACAATTATATGAATGGCAAATAATTTTTTTAAAGATTTTAACCAGTCAATAAAATATGATTGACTAATGTGCTTGCATGAAGTGCCTATTTAAGCTGCAGCCTAGCTGATAGTTTAGCTGATTAGCACAAGGGTTTGATCCATAGTATTACACCATTTTAACTGATTGCCCACATCCAACAAGTTCTCCTACTAATGCACTGGACTTTTTTGTTCCATAACCCTAAGGATCATTTAAAAAATGCACAATGACTGTCTTACTGCATCCAACCTCAGCAGCAATGGCACGTTGTGAGAGGCCTTGCCTATGCAGCTCAGCAGTCCTACCACGTTCAAAGACAGTGAGCTTTTTTGCTTTTGCCATCAGGAGGTCTTGATAGTGTAGAGACTTGACAGAAAATGAGATGGAATCCAAATTTTTGCACAGCTTTTGGCTTTTAAAGACTGTGGTCTTAAACTTTTGATCAGCTGAAAAAATCATGTTTGAGTGTAAATGCAGTTTTCATGCTCAAAAGCTTTTGTCTCTTGCGCTGATTTCTTTTTTTTTTTAGCATTGTGAAGCTCTACTTCTTAAGATCCAATAGTGCAAAATGCAAATTATTGCAATTTTTTAACTGGTCTTAAGATTTTGATCAGGAGTGTATTATATAATAAGCTAATGTTATTTGTCCAGTTATCAATACCTATTATGACTACCTACTCATGCATAATGTCGGTGTAGTCAAAGTAAATATCTGTCATGTTACACTTATCTGATTTAAAAACAAAAAACAAAACAAAATGGATATATGCAAAATTCAAAAGTATTCCTTTTAAAGTAAATCCTGAGAGTGAGCTTGGTGGAGGTCTGTGCTCTTGTTTTGTTATGACTTTGTCATGTAATTACAGCAACATATTATAACCATTTAAATACATATCAATTTGAATATGCAATGTTCATGAATAAGTAAGATTTTTTTTGGGTGGGGCACAATAAAAGTGTGATCAAAAACTTTTTTTCACTCCATTATTTTATTTGTTACTAAACATTTAATCAAATTTTACTAAACAGTGAAATGTTGCCTCACAGCAAAAAGTTCTTGGGTTCAAATCCACCATAAGCCACGAGGACTTGGAGACTTAGCAAGCAATAACACCACTTCACACAGAGACCAAATTAATGTTTATCCAAACGTTATTAATGGACTGGCTGTCCCTTTGAACAATGTGTTGTATTTGGCTTGTGCATGAAATTCTAGCTGTTCATGGGAACAAACAAATTTGCATTCTTTTCCGTGAACACAGAAATATTTTTCATTTGTTATTCAGCTAACCTATCAAGCTACAGTGGCAGTGGCATAGCTTTATGACAACTTTGCATAATATAGAGCTCAGCATTTGAGTGTGAGTGGCTACAGATAGCAAATTGTGTGTTTTGTGTGATGACTGCTGCAAAATTGTAAATGGTTATAATTTGTATATCCTGACTTATCATCACTTGTATACCTGTGCTGAAGGAACTCCAGAAGTAACTCCTGGGAGACATTGATTTTTATTATCATTGCCCAAGACAACATCTATTGAACCAAGAAGCTATTAGAAATGGATTTCACTGTGACAAACGCAAGTGCAGGATGAGGTTGTTTTTTTTTTTTTTGGTATCTGAATCAAAATGGAAATGAGGAGTGATGACCTTCAATAGCTTGCCTGAATCAACTGAAACAAGCTCAATTTATGGTATAGTTGCTTTGGAAGAAATCCCATCTCAGCAGTGGTTTCTGTGTGGTCCACTGCATAATTCAGACTGAGATGAAAGTGAGCTGTTTACATTTTTCACTTGTAAATGATGCACTCTTGCTTTTGTGTTTTGATAACATGATTTCTCACTAGGAACAGGAAATGTCTATGGAATCCACTCAGAAGTTTATTACAATTAATATTCTGGTATGTGACATATAGGTGAAAGAAAATATAATTCATTGCTAAGTCACTTTTGGGCCCTTTTCACTTTGCATCAAAAGACACAGTGGTATGTTGGTCATACTCATTTTAAGTTTGGTTAATTGATTTTTCACAAAGGCAAAATATGTAGATGAAAATTTTAATAAATCAATACAAATAAACATGAAAAAATATTTTAAATGTTAGTGCAACATAACTTTCTAATAAAAGGTTGTATACAACACTGTTTGAAAGATTCTATAAGGTGAAGAAAACTAGCAGTGATAGAGCTCGAGATATGACAGAGGTTCTCTTTATTAATAAAATTTCAGTAATGATCCATTTTATATTTGCACTGATTGAGTGATTGTAAATATACCTATCTGAACATACACTCGAAAATATGGGAACATGTGACTGACAGGTGTGTCCTATTACATTGATTATTCAAACAACAAATAGCGCTGAATGTCTACGCTCAGTTTCAGATTTGGGTTTTGCCTGTGCAGACTGTACATTTATAGGTAGGGGAGTAAACGTCATGAAAAGCAGAGAGCTGTTTATGGATACAAAACGAACAATTGTGAATCTGAGAGAAGATGGAAAAATCGATCAGAGCCATTACACAAACGTCAGCCATAGCCAGCACAACCGTTTGGATTGTTCTGAAGAAGAAAGTCTCACAAGTAAATGGGAACCATGGGAAGCATGAAGAGGCCACTAGGAAAGCTGCAACTGCCAAATACCTGCAGTGAGTAAGGCAAGTCCTGAGGAGTCAGCTGAATGGGAAGAACAAACACCTACGCTGGTCATCAGATACCATAAAGCAGTGGTTCCCAAAGTCAAGAGTGCTACCCAGTTATATGTAAGTGCTAAAGCCAAAATGTGACCCGCTTGACAAAAACTTCAGTGCAAGAGCAGTAAATTTAGGTCAGAGTAGATAGATAGATAGATAGATAGATAGATAGATAGATAGATAGATAGATAGATAGATAGATAGATACTTCATTGATCCCAAAGGAAATTGCAATATAAAAAACTAACCACCTCCTATTACCAGTTTTAATTAACTTTTTATATAAATAAATATATTTATATTTATATGTAACTATGCACACTTAAGAGTAATTTCAAACTGAATTTATTACTGCGGCCCCTGCCATAGTTTGGGAACCACTGCCATAAAGGATAATGTGCCCTGCCACAAAACAAAAGTATTTCATGAAAGGTTTGAAGTTTGAGGAGTGCAACACCGAGTTTGAGGTGTTGCCTTGGCCTCCAAATTCCTAAGATCTCAATCCAATTGGACAAAAATTCTGATCTCTCTCTCTCTCTCTCTCTCTCTCTCTCTCTTCTTATATATATATATATATATATATATATATATATATATATATGTGTGTATATGAGCTTTATGTCCTTCATTTACATAAAGCTCAATGTGATCTGCAATTAGCATTTTACTTACTTATTGATATAATTTTGTTTGCCGAGTACTGCACAGTTCATATGTGGAATTCATTTTTTTCAAGCAATGTTTTCTACATCCTTTTTAAGGCAGAAGTCATTGTCCAGCAATCAAAATTGCTGCTGTTTCTAAATTTAGAAGGACATTACCTGTGAAACCCACAATTCTAATGGTTAGAAACTCTGAGTGGAGTGAACATTTCAGGGAGCAGAGAGTAAGTGAACCAGTGACTGATCAGGTGGGAAATGGTGTTTAGGATGGCATTGGAGCGTGAGCAGGCAGGCAGGAACTAGGAGTGTGAGTGACTGACAAGCAGTATGGCAGAAGGCTTTAGAAGAGAGCAGGGCAGATGATGATAATGGAAGGAGGGCTAATGGGAGTTGGGTAAGCTGGTTGGCACACTTGTAAGAATCTGAAGTATAGGGAGGCATGCTGTTTGTGCAAAGAAATCACAGACAACAACTGAAATGGAGAATTGACCTGGGTGTTAGCTAAAACTAAGGTTGACAGAATAGCAAAGATTCTTTTGATATAAGCTACTCCAGGAGTTGTTGTGATAATGAAGAGCAGATGCGGAGAAATATGCTCTCTCTTTCTAGTCCCTGTCAGTACTCTAGCTGCAGCATTTTGAATCAGCTGAAGGGAGAAAGTTTCTTAAGAGAAAGTTTCCAATCCATATCCATAGTACATAGTAGACTGACCAAAAGAGCCATTTGAGAACACTGATCTACACCTTTGTTAATCTGATGTTCCATTTTATGTTATACTGAGAACTACAAAACAATTTTCAATATGTAGCACAACAACATAACCATGTAAATTGAATAAATATACTTAAGGGTGTCTTTGATAAATAGTAAATTGATTACTTTTTTAATGTTTAAATAAAATCCAAAAAAAACTTTGTCACCATCTCCCTTTGGCTGTATCAGTGAAGCCAGAGTCCATTTTCAGTCTGTCTGACTTGCCAGTGTTGTATGCCCTTTACACTGCATCAATTAGCGAGTACATTTTATGGGCCATTTAAACTTGGCTCAAGCAGTTAAGATTATCAATGGTGTAGCTAACAGTATCTGTCCTAAAGACAAGGCCCTCCCATTGGGATAAGCCTGCCTGCCCTTCCCCACCGAAGCGGTTAGCGATTCAATTGTCAAGTGACATTCGCTTTACAACAGAGTGATCTTGGTACTCACAACTAGGCTGAAACGCCCTCCTCTTTAAATAAGGGCATTTTGTTAATTGTGAAGGAGGAAAAAAAAACAGATTGGCATTTGTATGGTGAGAAGGAGGGCATAATCAGGCAGATCGGAGGCTGAGGAGCAGAGACAAGGGCCATTATGTTCTTCCAGTGCAGACACTTCAGAGGAAATGATAACTAGAGCTTAGAGTGACAGGGTAATATCACACACTCCTCTGCACGAGGAGACACATTCCTTTGCTGACACGGACATGAAGTGAAAAAAGAAAAAAGCTTTGAATTTAAAACTCCCATTTGAAGGCGGATTGATGGCCGCTTTGAGAACTGCCGACTACTCCACGTCATCCCCTCTAGCAATATTAACAGACTGTAATTAATCAAAGTTTTACTTTTTATAATTGAACTCAACTTTCGATTTCCTGGAAATGAGAACCCCTGACACTGGGTTGTGATGATTTCACATTATGCCAAAGACAATTATGCGCATGTCAAGAGTGTTGTATTACCACTCCTAATAACGGCATGTCCTCTTTCAGAGCCACTGCGGTCATCTTCCATTGCGGAAATACTCTCCAGACAGAAGAAGTGTGGGCGGCAGAGATAACGTGGAGGTCACCACAATGGCTGTCTTTACAGTGCCACAGCATTCAAAAAGGACCTCAAGTATCTGGTCAAAATAAGCCTGGAGAATAACATATTAGTTCTGCTTGTAAAATCATTAGCAATTAAAATGGGACTTGAAATGCTTTATTGAAATTTGGTCTCTGGTTTAAAAGACACAATTCTTTGATCAAATATTTAATACACAATATTTAAGTACATCTCATGATCAACTATATCTCATTATATTCCTGCTGCATATGCCTTTTTCGCTTTTTGGCAAGATAAAATACAATTAGATCAATATGAAGTGCAAACTCAACTGTGTCAAGCATTATGCAAAAAAGACGGGAGGGAAATTTAGCAATGGAATGGAACTCAAGTCAAGTTTCACATTAGAAAATAGAAAAAAAAAATCAATAGCAATATGTGCGTCCAGCTTGGAAGCTAGAGAAAGATAGCTGCCACAATGCCTTCAGGATCAATTTTTCTTACTTGTACAAAATTGCAAAAAAGAAGAGTGTGTAATGCGATTATGTTTGCAGTTTCTATAATTCCAGTCATTTTCGACAGTAAAGGGGCTATACAGTATATGGCAATGTCTTTTCTAGAACACCACTGAGAGGTAAACATGTAACTGTGACCATCAGTAAACTTATGTTAATCTTCTTTAAAACTGGCAGTCAATGAACTTTTATGACACTTTTGTGATTCCATTCTTGTCTATTCTTTTCTAAACATCACAAAAGAATATGAAGAGACCTGGTACAAGGCCAAAGAGCATCTTAGGTCATCCTGTTTTGAAACAAGTGACATTTTGTTGAGCATGACATCAAATAGATCATTAAAAAAAAACAAAAAAACTTTCATTTCAGAGTAACTTGCAAATCAAAGTTTAAGAGCTTAAACTACAGAACATTTTATAAACATTTTTGCATTTTTCTCAAGAAATATAAAGATAAACACATACAGTACCGGTCAGAAGTTTATAATTGTTTTCTAGTTCCTTTCCATTTTGGATAAACTGCATGAATTTATTTTATATCCCTGTCCTGCTTAATGTGCTGAATTCTCCTGCATAACTATGAAACTGTATTTTGTCCTTTTTGGTTGTTCTCATGTATTGTGTCCTGGGTCAACCCCAGCTTTAAGATGTCAGTTTTAGGCAATGTTTATATTCAACTTTTATATATTTTTGGCCTGGGCAGCACGGGGGTGCAGTAGTTAGTACTGCTGCCTCACAGCATGAAGGTCCTGGTTTGAAATCCCCCCGTATGGTTGGGGCCTTTCTGTGTGGAGTTTGCATGTTCTCCCCATGTCTGCGTGGGTTCCCTGCGGGTACTCCGACTTCCCCCCCACAGTCCAAGCACTTAGGTTAACTGGTGATTCTAAATTGTCCAATAGGTGTGAATGTGAATGGTTGTCTGTCTCTCTGTGTTAGCCGTGTGACAGGCTGGCAACCTGTCTAGCGCATATCCTGCCTGTTGCCATACGGCAGCTGAGATAGGCTCCAGCTTCCCCGCAGCCCTGAATTAGGATAAGGTGGAAGAAATGCATAGATATTTTAGTCAATTATTGTAGTTTCTGTGATTGATCAAAGGAAGTGTTCGGATGGTGCTTACACCTTCATAATAACCTTGACTGCACCAGTAAAAAGAACAGAGAACGTAGAAGAGTTCTTCTTATTTTTCTTGTATTGTCCTTGAAAGGAGAAAAAAATTCATAAAGTTAGTGTAAACTAGACACATTATTGATGTAGTATTATTGATCCATGGTCTCAGGCAGAGTCATTGTCTACACTGTGTCCATGTCTGCCAGGTGGAGTACAATCTTGTGTGTGTGTGTGTGTGTGTGTGTGTGTGTGTGTGTGTGTGTGTGTGTGTGTGTGTGTGTGTGTGTATTTTCAAGTGG
The DNA here is from genome assembly GCA_024447675.2 of Pterophyllum scalare. Taxonomy (NCBI): domain Eukaryota; kingdom Metazoa; phylum Chordata; class Actinopteri; order Cichliformes; family Cichlidae; genus Pterophyllum; species Pterophyllum scalare. Next base: position 83,644 of record JAMQGT020013586.1, read on the forward strand.
GCTACCACAGACAATTCAATAGAAATCTTATTATTTTGAACCAGTGAAAAATTTTATTCTTCGCTTTCTTTTTAGTAAAAATAGTGCTTTCAAACGTTTAAGGCAATAGCTAAACATATATTCAGTGTAATGGGTTGACAACTGATAGCTAAAACAGACATATTTACAAAACACATTTAAGTAAATAGTTATCTGGTGAACAATACAGCTGCAACTGCAACATGTGGTGGCTATAAATACACACGTCCCAGATTAACCTTAGGTTGAAGTCACAAACAGTTATGACAATAAACAATTGTGTTGAGCAACAATACATGGGAATGTTTGCACGTCATATCTAAGAGTGGTTCATCTGAACACAAAGTGATGTTGGAAGCATGTGAAAAACAATAGCATCAAGAAGCTTCCTGGCTTCTAACACAAGAAGTTTGATTGTTATTGCCATGTGACCTATGCAGTTCAGTCAAGATGCACTCATCCACTACACATTGGATGTTTTCAGCTCAGTCGTCCCCTAGCTTAGACAGGAATGATCAATAAGACCCTCTTTTACTGCTTCACTTCACAACTGTCTAGTCCTGCAGCTCTGGAATAGTTTGACATGCACAGACAAAGAGGTAAACAAACTTAGAATGGCAGAGGTGAGTTTAGAGGGCCCTGCAGAGACTTCTTTTTCAAAATATATATATATCTTTTTAACCGTTAGTCGCCCTACTCCTCCCCCTGCTTTTTTTAGACCCATGTTTTTTTTTTTTTGTTTTTTTTTTTGCTGTCTCTCCATGGTGCTAACATTTTTTGCAGCAGTTTTCCTTTTCTTTTTTCCACCTCTAGCATACCCCCAGTCTGCTTAGGTCTTTTCTTTTTCCATGTCAACACTTAAATCCTCTTTTCATGAAAAAAAAAAAAAAAGAAAAAAAGAATAATTTCTGTTCACCCTTCTTCACATTATTCCATTGGATGAACCCAGCGTGAAAAGTTGTCATCTGTGATTTGCACCACCTTAGTCAAGATTTTGTAAAGGGGATCTTTTCAGTTTAGCAGCGGCAGGTAGCCTTTCTGGGCTCACAAACTGAAGCTTTGATTGTTTTTGGCAGACAAAAATGGTTCTTTGTTTAGATTAGCACAGTAACGTGAAACATTTTTCACTCCCTAGTTCTTCACACTCTGTTCAGCCACACCGGCATGATTCCGTGGTAGCAATAAAAACCCATCACTGGCAGTTTGAGGTGGGTTCAACTGGGGCAACTGTGAAAACAAGACTAAAACCCTTGTTTGGCATTGCCAAAATGCATTTACTTCTAGGTGCCAAGCAAAGATAAAACTATTTTTCAAAATAGTACTGGCACTGTTAATGTGTTACATCTAAGTACTTACATATACATATACATACAAGGTAGACAATGTCAGTAATTACTGAGGTATGAGTGCAAAAGGATCTGAGTCATTTATGCACAATTCCTGAGTCGACGGTCTTTATTAGGATATAGAGGGGGAAAAATTAGGAGATAATTTTAATTATTAGGTAAAGACTGTTCATGATTATCTGTGAATCAGCGGCTGACTGCGTGTACTCGTTATTCTCTTCATGCCTCCCTCAAATAATGTGAGTAAAATAGTGACTCCTCAATACAAGTCAATTGATCAATCACTGATTCATTGTTAAATGTAGCCCAGTTTAAATCCTGGCCAAAAAAGGCATCCTGCCATAATTTGCAAAGTGTTTCTTTAATTGAAGAATTATTATTTAGTGATGTTGGATATGTTAATTTATGTTTTGAGCCAGTAAAAACCATTAGTCATTCAAAAATAGATATGTTTTAATATTCTAGAAAGCACATGGTAGATAGTGAGAGACTATCTTTCTTTAAATGCTGCTCAACTGATAGAACCAGCTTAATTTTTTCTGGATTGCTCAGATACCACATACTCTATCAGAAGCTGAAGTGTATAAATAAAATTGTGATAGTTACTAGCTATGGTTGAATGTAAAATACTTACTTACACTTGCTTTTTCACAGGGTCACACACAGGGTTTTGACAGGTTTTATCCCCTAATAAATGCAGTTTTTAAAAAAAAATTATTTGGGTTATCTTTGTCGAATATTAGAATGTGTTTGAGGATCTGAAACATATAAGTGTGAGAAAAAGGCAAACAACTATCAGGAAGGGGGTAAATGCTTTTCATGGCACTGTATATATATAATTTTCTAATTATGTAGCTGCTGCTGCCAGCTACAGCATCACTGATACGAACAGTCTTTCACCCATGGCTTCACAGAGAACAAATTTTACATGATTTCCATGTTGTCTGATTTCTATCTCAGAATTAGAAAAGTGGAACCAAGGCACATTCAGACAAGCCGATTCATCTGTTTGAACAATCTGCTGCCCCCCTCAGACCCCTGCTTGAATATTTTTTTTCAATGCATGCTAAAACAAGATCCTGAGATTATCACTAATCAAATACAGTACAGTGCATGCTTTCCATATTAAGTTGTGGGATATAGAGAATAACAATTTAACATCTTGAACTGCCACCGTAGTCTGTAGGGAGATAGCCATTTATCGAGTAATAGTGCGTGCAGCCCTGGGGTCTGGAACAAATTTGTGTTTGAAGCAATTTATGTTTCTGTGTGCGAGACTGAACTGTAGTGTTTTGGGTTGTAACAATGCATCAACGCCAAAATATTTAGGGTTAGAACTATACAGACACAGATGCTGGTTTGTGTGCTGTGCCCTTGTGTTAAAAACACAAAGGAACTAATAGCCAATCTTCAGCTTTTTCACATGCTATAGGTTTCACGATGCCATACTTGTAATCCCCACATATAATTACTGCATTGTATTTTTTTTTCTTTAATCCTATATTGGATATTTCCTAATTGAGAGCCATCGAAAACTCCTCACTGCCACTGGGAGAAGTTGCTGGTATAATTTAGAGAGTAAAGTGTTACTCCCATCTGTAGTGAGGGAGAGACTTTCTGGAAGGCTGAGTGTGCATATTTGTCAGTGTGGAAATTGAGGGCTAGACAGGAGAGAAGTTAAGTTTACTCTGCTTTCTGTGCGTGTGCATGAGTTTGTGTGTGCATTTCTTGTGTACTTCCCCTCAATAGAGTGCACCGTATTTGATCATGCATTTCATAATCATTAGGTAAGGCCCAGGCAGTGGCATCGGCCAAGTTGCAGTTGTTTATCTGCTGCTGCCGGTGCAGACAGGTGTAAATAAATGAAGAAGGAGTAGCTCCTGAGGGACTAGGAGGACCCTCGCGCTGGGATTTGCTGACTAGTTTTGTCGTAGTAGACCTCATTCTGCATTCTTTTCCCCTCTCATGACTTTTGTCCTTTATTGTTCACGTTTCATTTATTCATTTATCATGTTATAACTTATTCTTACATCAATTCTTGTCATGGTAATAAGTTTTCCCTGATTAATCTCTCACCTATTTTACTGTGCAGCCAGTATCGCAGCAGTACCCTACTTGTTTAATTTGAGAAATGATGTGAAAGGAAAACTCAAAATAATAAATGTTTTCTCCTATGGGACTGTTTGGTAGAAGTGGTATCCATCTTTGTTAGCGAGTTGAACTCCCTCTGTACCTAAGTGATGTGGTTGCACTGGTGTCGCATGAATGTCAGGTTCCCTCCCACGCTCCACCTGCTGTCCAAAATACACACTGCATTAATCCCAAACAATGCAGTAACAACCAATCAAATACTCGAATATTCGCCTATCCAGCGGCATCGGACAAGCCAGTTGCTATTGGTAGCCAAAGATCAGTAGTGTCAAGACAGTTACCAACCATTGGCAATTGGAACAGGATTATAACGTCCCAGGGGCAGAAAAGCCAGCATATGGACACGGAATAAATTATTATTTGAATGTTGTCTACATGACAAAATAAATTAAGATGCATTTCTGAAAGAATTCACGCGATAAACCCACCCCACAATAACTAGTATCGACATAACTCGCATAAATATAGACAAAAATTTTTTTTAAAGTCATAACTAAGAAAGTAGATCTGAGGACGTCATCAGTAATTTACAAAGACCCGCTGAATTAATTTATATGAAAAATTAAAATAACTTTCTTGCCGAATAAGTGGGTAAAACTAAAGCCTTTCCTCCATTTTTAAGAAAAGCGGAAGTGGGTGAGGGTCAATCATCTCGTATTTTCCGTTTAGGTCTGGCCGTTTTCAAACAACAGAAGCAGGACCAGACAAGGGATAACATAAGGATGGAAGAATTTGGAGGTAGGCTATATTTCTCTTCGTGAGTTTATTTTAGCCTTCTGTGGCAAGTTTGGAACCTCAGCATTTCGATTTTTTCTTCCAAATAAACGCTCGGGGTTGGCTGCTGCTTAAGATGAACAGGTTTTGATAGCGTCCTCTTTTTTGTTTGGGTTTAAACCCAAGGAATGCTAAGGTAACGTCAGGGCCAAAGATGAAGCTAGCTGCTGCCTGTCTGTTAATGGGTGTGAATCCTAGCTAAATGAGCTAACCAATGATAGCAAGCTTCTAACTAATAAAGCTTTAAATGATTGACTTAAAGCATGTATTTCAATGAATCGTCAGAGACTGATTGCCGTTAATATAAAATAACTTTATACTGGCGACAGTAATTGATCAATACTTCGAAGTGTTTGACTCTGGACGTTAACCTCAGCTAAATCTGACTGCTTCCCTACCTCCATCTTCAGGAAATTTGGAAAATCCTCGTTGAATCGACCTATAAAGGCAACAATGAAGCATTTGCATTTACATTTCTGCGACAGATTATTACAATTTATGACAGCGAAAATATTTAACTTGTATCAACTGCTAACTGGGTCATTATTTTCTTCCCATGTTCATTTAGTTAGTTCAACGCCTTATGTAGTACATTTATGTTCTTGGACTTTTTGTTTTTTCTTAACCTTCTAAGCTACAATCAGAATTTATTCTGTTATTCTTGCAGACGGTGACGCTTCTCAGGTTGACGATCTGGTTCAGTGCAATACCTGTAAAAGATGTTTCTTCCCCAAAGTCCTGGTAAAAATGACCGCCACTCGCTCATTTCTGACATTTCTTAATAAAGATATGATGTGCAATGTTGTACTAACACTACTAAAAGTACAGCATTTTAATAGTAGACACATTTTTAGTTTGATGTAGTGAATTAATGTCATTTAAGTTTTGTGCCTTAAGTGCTTTTTGCGAAAACGTGATTGTGTGTTTTTTTTTGTGTGCGTGTGTGTGTGTGTTGATCATGCACTGTGGTTAAGCCGCCTGGTTGACACTATTTACCACATTGATTCTCAGCTGACAGAATATCAGCTGTTTGTTCAGAAATAATCTATCACTGGCTATGATCCAGATAGCCAATAGGGTCCTGTGAAGTGGTCTACAGGGGAGATGAAGGTTTTAACAAAGCAGAAATGCCTTTTTGTTTGTTTTTTTTGTTTTTAAATCATGCAGTATTGACTGAGAAACTGCTGTAGTAGTAATGTTCTCTGGTAAAGTGCAGATCGGAATATTGGTTGTCTGTGATGATCTAATGGAATTGATTGCAGAGGAATCAATAAGAAATGCAGATTTGTACTGTCAAAACTATTTCATAGTGGGCCCTTTGCACTATATAGATGAATCATTACGCTTACACTGACTGGTCTGTTGTTGTATAAAGTGTTTTTTCACATTATTGTCTATATTGTAGTAATAATAATATATATTTTATTTTGCATGTATTACTACTATGTAGTAATACATGCAAATTAAAATATTATGATGTACAATATTAACTTCACTTATTTACATAATATAAGAAGCCTGGGATAATTTAGAAAGGGTGCCTTCATAGTGTGTTCAGCACATGTAGCAGAGTAGTGTCACAGCTGAGCAGAACATGGTGTGGAGTCAAACCATCATGTTAAGCTGATGGCTAGTTTATGAAATACATTGCTGGAAATTTAAAAAAATATTAAACCCATTATTTTATTTTCTTAATGTAACTCTGACATACTATGACTATCATTACGACTTCACCAGCCCCTTTGTTAGGTGCACCTGTTCAACAGCTTGTTAATGTTAATATCTAGTCAGCCAATCACGTGGCAGGAACTCAGTGCATTTAGATGTGTAAACTGAGTGACTTTGATTGTGACATGATTGTTAGTGCCAGACAGGCTGGTCTGAGTATTTCGGAAACTGTTGATCTACTGGGATTGTCTCTCACAACCATCTCTAGGGTTTACAGAGAATGAAAAAGAGTAAATATCCAGTGAGCGGCAGTTCTCTTGGTAAAATGTCTTGTTGATGTTAGAGGTCAGAGGAGAATGGCCTGGCTGCTTCGAGCTGGTAGGAAGGCAACAGTAACTCAGATCACCACTTGTTACAACAAAGGTATGCAGAAGAACATCTTTGAAGAGAGCAGAGGACCACACTGGGTGGCACTCATATCAACTAAGAACAGGAAACTGAAGCTACAGTTTACACAGGTTCACCAAAATTTGACATTAGAAGACTGGAAAAAGATATTGCCTCGTCTGATGAGTCTTTATTTCTTCTGCAACATTTGGATGGTAAGGTTAGAATTTGATGTAAATAACATGAAAGCATGGATCCATCTTCCCCTGCATCAGTGGTTCAGGTTGCTGCTGGTGGTGTAATGGTGTGGGGGATATTTTCTTAGCACATGTTGGACTCCTAAGTACCAATTTAGAATCATTTTGATGCAACAGCCTACCTGGGTATTGTTGCTAACCATGTCCATCCTTTTATGACCACAGTGTACCCATCTTGATAATAATATGGCATGTCATGAAACTCAGGTCAGGTCACAGTGGTTTCTTGAATATCACAATGAATTCACTGTACTCAAATAACCTCCACGGTCATCAGATTCCAGTCCAATAGAGCACCTTTGGGATGAAGTGGAAAAGGAGACTCACATCATGGATGTGTAGCAAACAAATGTGCAGCAATTGTGTGATGCTCTCATGTCAGTTTGGACCAAAATCTCTAATGAATTTATCCAGAACTTTGTTGAATCTATGCCATGAAGAATTAAGGTAGTTCTCAAGGAAATGGGGGGGGGTGTCCAAGCCGGTACTAGCAATGTGTACCCAATTGAGTGGCTGGTGAGTGTATATTGGTTAATATATTGATCTTGGATTTTTTTTTTTTTGGCTCCCCAAAAACCATTTGCTGGTGTGGCTATAATAAATTTTGTTAAAATGACTAAAACATAATACAGAGTTAGTACATCAACTCTACAGTGGTTTCAGTGTGTTATTTGCATAGTCATGAGCATAGTGTTTCCTGGTAATACAAACAAACAAATTTGTGCACCTATGCAAGCACTCAGCCTCTTTAGTTGATAGTGGCTGCATTAAAGCGTGGTATATTGTTCCAGATATGGGCAGAAATATGTGCTTGGTTCTCCATCAGGAAGCCATTAGAGTGGTTCAAACAGTTGGATACAGCTTTGAGTAGGTTACTGGTGTCATTAATGTTACACATACAAATTTGCACTTGAAATGTTTGAAAGAAATTGTCTTCTTTGTTCACGAAGTGCATTTTGGAAGTATAGTTGAAAACTTAAATGAAAGTAAAAGAATGATTCAAATCTGTGTCAAAAACACATAAAAGCAGGTAATGTTTTGTACACATTGTCTTCTTCCAACAGGAGAAGCATGCAAAAATTTGCCAAAAATCAGCAACTAAAAGGAGGAAGGTTTTTGACTCCAGCAGACAGAGAGCTGAGGGAACTGACATCCCTGTACTGAAACCCATCAAACCAAAGGTAAGCCTTCACCTAAGCAAAGGGATGGAACGCCAACATAACATTTCAGCAAGGATTCAGTTTGATTATTGATAGGAGAGAAAAAAAAATGCTTAGTCACATATCTCTGTCAGAAAGCTAGCTGGATTTCACATGTTGTTTGAAACATTGTTGCTATTAAGTTCATATTTTTAAGGTCATTCCTTCAAAACTCCAAATGACACGGCAAAGAGTGTAAACCTGCTGCCATATTCATAATCTTGTATAATCTAGATACAAGGTCTGATCATTAAGGCTTCCAGATCAGGAGAACCCAGAAAAGCCATTAAAATATACACAACATCATGATGGTTACAATGTTGAACAGCTCATATTCGAGTTTGCTGTTCCATGCAGCACATTCAGTGTTTTGTGTTGGTTTATTTTCAAAATGTAAATCACTTTCAATTGTATTTCAGTCACAAAGTTCATCTGCTACTGAAAGAGTAAGTTGATTTGTCTTTATTTTTCCATTTACTCCTCCTTTCCATAGACATGATTTTTAGCAGGATAATCTGCTGAAGCCCGGGAGGCTTTCTCTCGCTGTTTTTCCTGGCTACATAAATACTTTGTTTACCTAGAAGTATTGGCTTGAATAGCCAGTGGGTGTGTCGACTCATGCTGGTGATATTAAAAAAAAAAAATTCTTTCGTACCTCTTGTCTTTAACTGACAGTGTCTTTTCTATCCAGTTATATTTTCTCTGTGTTTTAACATGACTGTCTTAATGCTATATGTTCCAGTTCCACTGCTGCGGTCTCTTTGAACTTTCAGATTATTCCTTAACAACTCACCTCAAAACTGCAGAGTTTCATTTGTCTCCTCTCTGTGAGAAACTGTCTCAAGAATATATGTAGTCACTGTGAATAAGTAAGAATGCCCAGTCTGTTGCCTGGCAGTTGTTCACATAGGCTTGGCTTCAAGTAACTTCTGCATACTCACTCTGTCCTCCCACTAGAATTACAGTATTTTCAGTTTTGTGATATGAACAGGACAAACCTCTAATTATGTGTTATGTGCTATTTTTTTTTTCTTTTATTTGGCAGTATTTGAAGAATGAGGAATGTACACTAAAATGTGCAGGCAGAAAATAAACATTTTCTCTAGCTCTTGCAGTATCACCTGTGTTTGTTAGACAAACATGTCTGTAACTGCATAGGAGGAAGTAGAAAATCACCGAGGCTGTCATGTTGCCTCAAATGCAGTTTAGACAACTGAACTCGGTGAGGTGAACTGCTTCTGTTGGAAATCATCAACTTTAGATAAAACTTGTACTTTAGTAATGGAAACAGTTTTTGTTAGTGTTAAGAGTAGGGAGCATGAGCTTAGATATGACGGTGTAATTGTGAAATATTTGCCATGAAACCTGTCGAGTTAAAACACTTGGGAATGGGTGGCTTAATCTAATTTTCTTAATGTTAGATTGTTTAATGTCAAAATATGAAAGCGAACACCTGTAATGGAGCATCTGCTTTCTGATGTTGTTGTGCTAGGCAGAACCCCCGAAGAAGCCATCAAATTGGCGCAAGAAACATGAAGACTTCATTGCCACCATCCGGGCTGCCAAGGTCCTCACTCAGGTTATAAAGGATGGGGGACCACTGCCCCCACCACCTCCTCCTACTTATGACCCAGGTAACTAACATACATACATGCATACATGCATTCATTCATGGAACACTTTGAAAACTAGATTATCTATAAGATGCCACATCATTTGAGGGAAATGGAAATTATCAACCTACAGAGGGCTGAATTCAAAGAGACCCCGAAAATCAAAGTGAAAAATAGGTCTGCAAATATTAGTCGACATTTTTGACAATAATTCGACAATAAAAATAGTTGATAACGAATTTAATTGTCGATTATTGTCGTTTTTTTTTATTACTGATGATTTTTTTTTTTATAACGGAGTGAGACGTCTTCCTGTCCGTCTATCTCTGGCGAGCGTCACACATGCCCAATAGCATTCAGCGGCATGTGGATGAAAGAACACAGCGTGCTAGACGATCCAAGGTTTGGGAAACTTTTACACTCACTCACTCAGTTTTTATATTTTTATTTTTTAACGGCGTGAGTGAGTGTGAAATTGTCCCAAACCTTGGATCTGTTTTTTTTTTTTTAACAGAGTGAGACGTCTTCCTGTCTCTATCTCTGGTGGGCATGTTTAGTTATGTGGCCACACTGGTGAAACTGTGCCAACTTTGTTTTACAGGGAAGAAAAAGTACTATATATTTTTTTATGATTGGATAATGGGACTGTTAAATTTATATAAGCAGCAAACCTTATTAAAAGTTTTGAATGAAGTAGCTATCTTCCATGTCTTTACTACCACATTTTCATACCTGTCAAGTTTTGTATTTAAAAATATGTGAAATTTTCCACCGCTGAAAATAGAAGTGGCTATATGACGCCATCGCCTAATTTGCATAATTGGTCATTTGCATGTAGTTGCAATCGAGGCTGTAGGAGAGAGGAGTAACATGTTTGGAGAGACAAAAAATGAAGAAAAAACACCCTAAATATGTTTAGAACTACAAATAAACTTTATGAAATAAATTAATAACTTTAATGCTTTGGCTAAACCCACATTACATAGATCAATTTTGTCCTGGCCGAAGTGAGGTCCGGGGATGAGAGCGGGTAGGCAGGCTCGGTGTCGGGGGTTGGAGTCGAGCGAGGTCTGGGCGATGCCAAAGTGTACAAAGGAACACAGTACGAAGGCTTTATGCACTCAGAACACAGTTGCTTTTTGGGAAAAAAGGTCACTACAGGGGTTTGAAAATCCGCTAAGTTTGACAACACTGAGCCCAACCGAGTAGTGGTGGGCAGATCGACAAATATCGATATCAACATTGGTATTGATATTGATCAATACTAGTGTAATAAGATTGATACTTTAGCTTCAGTTTCTCTCCTGTATGCAGTGCTGCAGTTTCATGAAAGATGCGAGCTGACTGTTTAAGTGGAGCTCCTCTCACAGCACAGAGCAGGCACACTTTGCTCCTCCCCTCCCTGCAGTGTTTTGACATTATACTGTCACGTGACATGTAACACATTTTACTTGGGGCAAAAAAGGAATTTGTCAGCACCCCTGGCCTGTGGGCCACTTCTGGCCCCGCCCCCAACTTCCAGCACGCGATTTGATGTCAAAAATATTAGACAATTTGGCCCTTTAAGTTACTTTTTTTATCGAAATGTCAAAAAAGCAACTTAAAGGGCCAAATTGTCTTATATTTTTTACATTAAATCGAAGGCTGGAAGTAGGGGGTGGGGCCGGAAGTGTAAATGTTTTATAATGTTGTGGTGTGATAATTTTGTACAGCTTGTTTATTTAAGAAAAAAAAATCCAGAAAATTATTGAAGGAATTGATATTGAAATATTTTCTATTTACCTATAAACTTTGCCCAATTCTTTACTGGCTTTTAACGAATTAATAATCCAAAGTAAAGGAAAAAAAAATCACAAAACACTTAAACTTCATGAAAATTCTTCATAATTAGTAAAAAGTATCTGTATCGGTATCAATATCGGCGATACTAGCCCTGTATTGACTTGGTATCGATTGATACCAAATCTTGCAGTATCGCACACCACTACAACCGAGGTCCAGTTGTTTTTCCGGGTTTGCTCCTGCTGTCGGCACTAACCTCACGAGAACTGCCACCCAGGCTACTGCAGGTGGCAGTTCTCGCGAGGCTAATGACAGAATTCAGTTTGGAGCAGCAGGAATACTTTTTCAAAATTATATTAAAATACGGGAAATTTCCGGGAAAATAATAATACGGGAGGACGGTGGGACAGAGGGGTAAAATACAGGAGTTTCCTGGCCAAAACGGGAGACTTGACAGGTATGCATTTTAAATAACCTTATGCTAAATATAAAAGCTGATAGCTAAATAAGTGCCATTTGATAATTACGTGATTCATAATCTGATTAGTCGACTAATCGTTGCAATAGTCGATGACTAATCGACTATCAAAATAGTGTTTGGTTGCAGCCCTAGTGAAAAATTGATGCTGCAGGCTAGTCCATTTTGCTGAAATTTCATTGCAGCAACTCAAAATGGTACTCAGTAGTTGATAAGGCCTGACAACATCGGGGCATGCTCCTAATGAGACGATGGATGGTGTCTTGGGGGATGTTCCAGAGGTGTTCTGATGGATTTAGGTCAGGCAAGCGTGGGGACCAGTCAGTGGTATTGATTTGTTCATCCTCCAGGAACTGGCTACATAAAGCCAGGCATTGTTGTGGTGTGCCAGGACCCACTGCACCAGCACCAGTGTTGCAGTGGGTCCAGTGGCCTGCAGTGGTCTGACAATGGGTCCAAGGATTTCATCCTGATACCTAATTGCTGTCAGGATGCAGTTGCCTAGCATGTAGAGGTCTGTGTGTCTCCTTAGATATGCCTCCCCAGACCCACCACCAAACCAGTCATGCTGAACAATGTTAATGGCAGCATAACGTTTTCCATGGTTTCTCCAGACCTTTTCACATCTGTCACTTGTACAGATGTGATGTGCCATCCTGGAGGACTTGGTTGGACTACCTGTGCAACCTGTGTAGGGTCCAGGTCTGCGTGGGTCCCCTCAGCTGTCAGACAACAGCTTGCTAGTGCTGATAGTGGACAGTTTTGAAAACAAGCCGGTGAAATTCTCAGCCCAGCACAGTGCTGGGCAGTCAACCGCTGGCTAGAATCCTGCATAACTAAACATTTGTGCAGTGTTCAGGAAATCTGTTTTTATTTTTCATGTGTCTGAAAGAAAAAAAGTTGATTTTTAAATCATAAAATATTGGTTTTGTTAAAAATGCTATATCAGTAAAGTTCTAGCTAATTTTGGTTAGATTTGTAAATTAAAAGTCACCTGTTCCTCACACAGCAGTATTTCTGAATATCTGTATACAGAATTCATTTTCCTGTTGGAAATTTACAAAAGCTACAGATATATTTTCCTACCACCTGATTTCCCTTTAGACTATATCCAGTGTCCTTACTGTCAGAGGAGGTTCAACCAGAGTGCAGCTGACAGGCACATCAAATTCTGTCAGGAACAGGCTGCCCGAATGCCCAACAAAAGCAAATTAGGAGATGCCAAGAAGCCTCCAGGTCGCACACAGGTACACGCATGCACAGATGTTATTTTTTTTTCCTTTTTCTTTTTTTTTTAAACATGTTGAAAAATATACATAGGCAGGTTTACAAATCTATAATGCTGATTGAATTACATGTGGCAGTTCTATATGGAAAGAAAATTGACTCAGAATATCTGTGTGTCTCAGATGACCCAGCTTTCCACCAGCATTTAAACGTACCATGTACTCACGAATCTGGGAGCTCTACTGAAGCGTGACGTGTCTCAAAAAACTTTGTGCACTCCTAACCTGATTTGTGTGTAACTGTCGATTTGTCCGAGTGTATCGGGTGATTCGTGTACTTGTATTTAATGGTTTGTATGTGTAGGAACCATTTTGAATTTGTAATTATCAGATTTGTGTGTACTTTTATTTTGTATTTGTAATTTCTTAATATTTGTATTTATATTTGGACACACATTTACAAGTACCTGAAGTTATGCACAAAATGTTATTTACAAATTACAAAAAATTACAAATCCAGCATTACAGACACGGATATTTTGAGTCAATTTTCTCTCCATAGTTTTGTGTTATTGCTAATTACTGATAATTAAGAAGTGCTGCCTGTAAATCCTTGTCTTTTATGACCATGGTGAGACTCCCTCTCTGTAGCAGATGTAGAACTACAAGTTACTTAGCAACAGCTATGGTGCATGGCTGGGGAGTTAATTTGGTAGCCAATAAAAACAGCAGGGTTTAAACCCTTCCGGTTAAGAGCTCTGATTTCCCATTATAATGAAAAGACCTAAGTCATTAATCATTATGTCACTAAGGCTTCCCGCTGTGCCATGTTTTCAGACTTGTGTATCTATGCTACCCCCTTATAGCTTTGAGAGTTTCCTCCAGACAGTATTACACTAATGCTTGAATACATGCTATATACAACCACAAACCATTCTGCTTGTGCATTCACAGTGATCTTTAGAGTAATATGTTAATGCTTTTTACCCATGGTGAAATCTTTTGTACTATGTACTCATTTTCTGTTGCCTTGTTTCTGTATTCAGTACAAGCCTCCCGCTTCTGTAAAGAAGGCCAACACTCCTGCTGCATCAACCATCCCTGCAGCCTCCTCCCGTTTACCCCAAAGATCAGGCCTCGGTCAGGCCACTGGTACGATACACACTGCTGTGTCCCTCGGTCATCACTCCTCCATATTGAGTATTTGTGACAGATTTTTCAAATAGTCACTAGGCTATGTTTATCGTATAAAAAAAAACTAATACACACAGTCTTCTATTCCTTGTGTCAATATTTCTCTCACCCCCCTCTCTCACTCAAGGTATCCCATCTAGTAAGGCCTCCTCAGCGGGAATAGTGAAGAATAATCCCTCCGGGCTCACAAGCCCTCCCTCGGGGTTAGTACAGAAATGCAAATGTGTTTTAAATACAGGGTGTCCCAAAAAAATTTGACATGTGAATATCTGAGTAACAATACAACATGTATTGAACATGTATTGAACAATACATGATTTATGAAAATTCGAACAAGAAATTCAGAGGGATGTAGATTTTATAACTGATTTCACAAAGCTTCACAAATGTTCAATGTGCGCACTGCCTGTGACACGACACATGTCAAGTCAGTAGTCTAGCTCCTGGCAAACAAACTGTAACATGTCTTGTGTGACAGTCTTTTTTTTCTTTTTTTTGTGCCATATCAAGATCTGCTTTCCAGTTGGTCCATTTGTATTGAACTTTTTCAAAAAATGCACGCTGCACACTCTTGTTTGACTCTGTTCAAGCATATTCTAACACACAAAATGCCTTTACATTTCTAGTGAACACCATTTTTCAACCTGAAAAAAAATACCATTAAAAATTCAACTTGGTTAGTTTTGAGATCATATGAGTGAGAATTGGCTGTCATTAGACTATAAAGTGATGTCAGTTTAATTTTGGGACACCCTGTACTGTGGGCAAGTACAGACAGGTGAAAGGCACAGTTCATTTATCACTAATGTCAAGGTGGCACTTTTCTTTTGTGTGTGTATTCAGCTGTGTCTATTCAAATATCTGTTGGAACAGTAAATCTTGGTGCATGTTGTTACAGCTAGGATTATTTTTGATTTACGTCTCATTTCGAACAATGTGAGTCAGAACAAAAAAATGTAACGTCAGAACTGAAAATACAGTGAGGCTGCCCAAATCAACAATTTCATTTCACTTTCTCACTTTTTATTCTTGGTATTGAATACAATATGTCTACATGGTGTCTAGACGGAGAACATTTCTTTCAATGAACTTCTGAAATATCCTTGTCTGTTTTTTCTCTGATCTCTCTGTCAGTGTGGGAAGTAAGACCCGAGTAGCAAGCTCTGGCTATGGATCTATGAGGAACACTGGTCTCAACAAGAAGAAAGTAGACACCTACATATCTAGGTGAATGAACACCCAAAGTCAGGAGCCTGACAGAAAGAGCAGAGCAAAATGAATTGGTGATTTCTCCTGACCTCTGGTGGTTTGGTGTCGTATCGCATACACTACCTCTAATTTGACTTAGAATGTGGAAATTTTAATTTAATTAGATTTCTTTTTATTTTAAGCAAGTTTTCGGTTCCCTTAATTAGGGATGAGTGTTACGTGTGTATTAATTAAAAAATAAACAAAGGAAACTTTAAAGCTTGCAGGATTATAATGGTTACACCCACCATACATCTCCAGCTTCTGATTGTTTTGGTAATCATTATCGCTTTGGAGCAAAACAACTTCCCATTTAATCTAGCTGAGGTGAAATATGGACTTATAAGCTTACTTTTAAAGTGGCATGTACTGTATATTGACTCAAACAGTGCTTATAAATATGTATTGTAAAATCCCCATACAGCTCTGCCCTAACGTTTCACTAGTAGCAACTTTAGTGTACATAAATTCTTTTTTTTTTTTTTTTTTAAGCCTGTCATGTCTGGCATTTTTCGCAATCGGAATATGATCCAAATTCTCTGGTGTACCAAACATATTTGCTTTTCCAAGAATAGCTCTGTAAGTTTTCCAATAGGCTACTCTTGTTAATGTTTGTATTTTAAATTTATTTTATTTATTTACGCCAGGCCTGACAGGTAGAAAGGAAAGGGAGGGAAGAAAGAGTGAGAAAAACAACAAACTGAGAAAGAAATAAGGAAAAAAAAAGGAGAGAAAAAAATAAAATAAAAAAAAATCAAGGAATGACATATATATACATACATACACTCACACATACATACATATACTCAGACATCCACATATCTATACACATGTATATACATATACACATACACATACACACACACACACACAATCCTGCTGTTGCTTGCAATAATGTGTGTATGTGCCTCTGTCATGAAATATACTCACCAATGGGGGCAAGAAACTGCAACCACACCCCCCGTGTCCCAGAGGGAAACAGGGAAGGACCCAGGGGGCCCGGCCTGTCCACGGCCCACTAGGAGCTCAGAAGACAGGAGGCCACACATCCCGATGGCAACTGCGCACACACCCCAGAGGAGGAAGGAGGGAGACCCTAGACTGAACCCCCACGGCCAAACGGCAAGAGTCCAGAGAGCCAGAGGCAATGAGCAGCCAACCCCACCCCGCAGGCCGACGCCTCCCGCACGAGCCGGGAACGCGGCCCCAGGCCCCTGAGAACTGCCCGACATCCAGCAGAACCCCCCCCACACACACACACACACGCCAAAGAGGCCCAAGCCACCCCCAGATCACAACCGCCAAGGGAGCGGACCTAGAACCACGCCCAGACATCCAGTCATGAACCCCGGGACCCATGGGCACCCAAGACCCCAGGGGCGGCAGTGGCAATCAGAGGGAAGCAGCAGGAAGTGGTAGGGAGCGATAGGGAGGGGTGACTCGCATCGTGCCAAGGCTCAGCAAGCCATCGACCCAGGCCCTGCTTTCCACACACACACACAGACACACATACACACATATTTCATATACTCATACTCACACATATAACCGTCACACATTCATGCACACACTAATATGGACACCAAGTGTGGGCGAGCGGGTATCAGCAAAGAGCCAGCGGCACCCTAGGGGAGCAGCCAACCCAGCCCCAAACCACTACCCAGTCCCTACCCTAGACAGGGTGCACGAGAATGGGGTGTGAAAATTCTAAACTTGCTGCTTTGTCATTTTTTCAGGAACGATATTGATGACGGGAACGACGTTGGGAATGGCGGAATGAAGAGCAAGTTTTGTCACGCTTGTGGGACAAAGTACCCTGTTGAATCTGCCAAATTCTGCTGCGAATGTGGGGTCAGGAGGATGTGTATTTGACAGCAGTCAAAAGAAAAAGAAAGTAGAGGGAAAGGAGAGATGTGTCACAGATTTTCCCTTAAGGTAATAAAGAGAAAAAAAACAATTATATCCATTTTTATTTTCCCACACAGATCTTATTTCTTGGCAGTAAAGGTGCTGTGTGCAGTCACACTGAATAACTGAACAGTACAGCCCACATTTCTTTGCATATCTTACCAAAAGCAGTGCAGTTCATTACAGGTTGACTGATCTCTGTGGTGAACAGATCTGGTACAAAGGCAGGTTAACCTGAAAGGGTTTAAGACACCAGTGCCTGATGTGGTATATAACCCATGAGTAGCTTCTCTTTCACTGCTTGATCTGCTCACAGCATTGCTGCTCTTTCCATTAGCTTATAAAATGAGCATTACTGCCATGAAAAAGGAGCCCATAGAGGGTCTGAGGATAGATATTTTCAGTGAAGGGGAAGGTGGTTGGGAAATAAAATGTAAAACTTCTAAAGGATATTCTATAAATGCTATTAGTGCGTCTTTAGAAGGGAGTTGATGAGAGATGAGTGAGAGTCGATACAGACTTAAAAGCGGGTTGGAAAAATAAAGGAAACGTGCTGGGTGGCTGATTAGAGGTGAGGGTAACTGCCCCTGTATCATAATCTTCAGCCCATGATTTGAAATGCATTCCTTAATCCCACCTGTCTCAGCATTGATGTGCAATAATTATGACTACTGAAGAAAGCAGTGTGGCTTTCTAAAGATAATGGCTTCTAATTTTTCTTATCGCCCTGTTTTGATAGGAACCAGTCCAAAAAAAGTAGTTTGTACAGGCCAGTGCTCCCTTTAAGGGCACTCCACAGGCACAATTTCTCATATTACATTACACACAAATGTAGCATTTACTCATTCCCTTTATTCCCATTCATTTTATACAGTTATTTATTTTCTTATTCCCTTTAATTTTTATGGACTGAACAGTGATTGTATGTTTTTTTTGTTTGTTTGTTTTTAATGCTCTACAGAATGAAAATGTGTTTTATTTAGATTTGTATGAAACCTAAATGCACCTGGATGTGTTGAAATTGCTTTATTTCTTTACAGTGTTTCTATTGAGTCAGTATTCAGTGCATTTAGGTATTTAGGATCAAAAGTATGGTGACCCTAAAGACATCTTGCTGTCGACCTTTGCTTGATTACCCCCGCATACGTAATTTGCTGGTGGGACTTGAAGAGAGGAAACCCTTTCCTTGAGGTGCATGATTAATTTAAGACATTTGACAGCAATTATCTGTCTAAGTTTATTGTCGGACGCAAACTATATTTAAGTGACACGATGGGAAAGGTTTAAGCCGAACGGAGGGCTGTTTTTTTCCTATGCTGATAAGATCAGGTGTTAGCCTGGATATGATTGTGCACTTAATGCAATGTATATCCACCATCAATAAACTTTGAAGACAGCTGTGAGTCTGACTGATAAGTAACACACACACACCTTACCTTTATTTGGGATATAAATATATTTTTGATAATATGCCATGTTATAAACAATGTTAGTCATTAGCTTAAATATACATTTTATAGACCGAAGTTGGCTACATAATAATAAGTAATGTATGCTACCTGACAGGAAGCATATATAGCTGCTGCACTGAAAATTGTAGCTGCAAAATGTAGCAAAGTTTCTGTAGTTATATTAAAAACTATGAGAAAACTTTTTTTTTAGTTTTTAGGCAGGTACCATTAGAGCACCAACTGATTGTGACACTCAAAGCTTCTTACTGTAGATATATCCCAGAAAGGGGGGGGAAAGGTCTGTGACCTGAGCTTAGCCAACTGTGGCAAGTGTGCTTTTAATATATAAATCATTCTCACTGATTAATCAACTCAGTGTCATCTTAGACAGTACCTTGACACACAGCCTAAAACAACTCCCTGGGCAGGAAACTAAAATGTAGAGGAGCTTTAGATAACCAAGATAACAGAGATCTGCCAGGGCTAGTCATTCTAATCCAAAGTGAAAGCAAAACTATATTTGAGCACCTTAATATTTCCTGGTCATGCTTCAGCAGTCGCTACTAAGTGCAAGTTAATGTCATAGCAAATGCTTTGGAAAATTCTGTTCACCTTTAAGTTAATCATATGAACCTTTTTAAACACAATTTCAACTATTAAATGTTGTTTTGTGGTTAGACAACATGCACTGTGAACTGCATGTAACCCACAAGATGCTTTGTGAATCCAGGTTGTATATGGGGAACACAGCTTGTCCTTAGTGTGTGAGAGTTGAGGATATTGGAAAAGGCTTGGGGATTTCATTTCCACTTGGCTGAATAGTTTCTTTCTGTGTAGCTTGGAAACTTATCTGAAGAGTCAGTAGTCATACAATACCCAAAACAGCTGCTACAGAAATATACTGGTGCTTGACAGGAAAGCTTAAATGGAGTGGAAGCTCCTCGTTGCATAATCCACTGAAGCACTGCGTTGAGCAGAGTTACTGACAGCACATGCAAGTTTTTTTTTCTTTTTCTTTTTTTTGCTTCATGCTGTGATTTGAGTTTGGACTCGGGTATCCATTTATAAGGAGTTCAGCATCTCATAGCATTCAGTCATGGCAGAAAGGATTGCCTTAGCTCTGCAAAGTTTTCTAGTCTCCTTTCCCTTTTTTGTCCGGTCGTTCCTCCTTCGTCTCGTTGCTGCCCTCCTCCTCTTTGAATTCACATTGGGCTTTTTGGTCTAGTCAGTAAACATAGACACATGCTAGTTACTGTTGATACAAGTGACTCAATAAAGCTAAGGAATATGCATTAAATGATAAATTATGAAGTCATTCTTAGCAAACGTACAAAGTTATAACTGGATATTTATCCCTTATTGTGAGATAAAATTAATTATGTCTACAGAAAAATAAAAATCATAAGCTAAAGTACAGATCACCAGACACTTTACATTGTATATCTAATGTATACGGAGCTTTGATCAAAATATAACAGTCACAACATTACGACCACCCACATAACACTGTCGGTCTTCACTTCTAAGGCAGCCCTCATACAATGAGGCATTGATTCCACAAGACCTTTGGAGCTGTTTCAGACATCAAGGTAACAGCAGATCCTTACAGTCCAGCAGTGTGAGACTCTAATTGGCAAATTTTCTTCCAGCACATCCCACAGACTTTCAGTTGGATGAAGATCTGAGAGCCCAAGTTCAGAGTTAAGTTTTGATTTGAGCCCAAGTCAACACCTTGAACAATTACTGTAGTATTCCCTGATGGCTGCTGTTACAATGGAGTGTGTGCAGCCTAGTAAAGTGTTCAGGTAGATATTAAGTAACACCCACATGAATGTCAAGACCCAAAGTTTCCCACCTTTGTTAGGTACTAACCACAGCTGGGAACGCACTACAAGAGCCTCTATTTTGGTTCATCTAGCCATCCCGGTTTGGGCTCAGATTGTTATGTGTGCCTGTTTCCCAGATTGTGATATTGCAACATGAAGAGGTGACTAAAAACTTGGTACCTAATATATCCAACCCTTTGCCAAGTGGTGAGATTTTAATGAGATTACAATGTAATTCAAATCTGGATTTAATGTGGCCGATCTGTGCACAATACAGGTTTGTTTGATCAAAAATAAGAGGGGGGGGGAAAAAGCATAAAATCAAACATTTTACAGTGCAAGCCAATATTTTAACCATGGGTTGGTTTGGTCAGACCTGGTGCACTAAAGAGGCTGTGGTTTGCTCTGCTGTATGACTCAGTCTTCAATAATGAGCCTGAATCATGAAATCTGATTCTGATCCAACTCTTAAAATGAGGTTTTGGTGAACAGCACAGTACGTACCTGACTCAGACGTAATTACGCGGTTGTTTCCCATGACATTTTGTCATCTTATGTATCACTTCTTTGCATTATAACAGTCAGTGTAGCTAGAAAAGATTAGCACCAGCATTCTCAATAAGAGACCAAACTGCAGTTCCTGCTTCTATCAGAATTTCACCTGTTGCTGTTGCCTATTACCAAGTAAACTAGTTTAAGAAGCCAATAGGCTCATGTTTGAATTGACTCTTAGAGCCAACCAGCTTTGTCACTTATCAGTGAGTCACCCACTACATTGCAAAAGGAAACACTTCACCCAAAATTCCATTGTCAGTTGTCATTAAATATGCTGCATCTCAGGCAGAGAAGCTGAAAGAAATACATTCTTAAGATGGTGACTTCCAAGGTTTCAAAGTACAAAACACTGAACTTATTTAAAAAAATATATAATGTACATTTCTGCCAATCAGATACAACATTTAGACTGATGACAAGTGAAGTGAATAATTAACACAGTGCAAAGCACTGCAATTTGATGCCCCCACTGCAATAAAAATAGAAATGATAGCAGTGGTCTCCCCCACAAGGAAAAATGTAAGAAATGTGCCAAAGCGTCCAGGGTGTTCACTACCCAGAGCCCAACGCAACTGAGCATCCATGGGATGTGCAGAAAAAGCCTGATCCACGGAATTACCACCTTGCAACCCACAGGATCTGAATCATCACCTCAGTGCAGGTATCCCCAAAGGTCATGAGCACATACCCTGAATAGTAAGAGCTGCAACATGAGGGGACCTTCAAAATATCAAGTAGGTGGTTTTAATATTATGGCTGCATTAGACTTAGGGTACATTGTTTTTAAGTATTATAATCAGATAATGTATGAAAAGACTTACTGGTTTCTCAGGACAAGAGCAACGCATTGAGAACAGGACAGAGCTGGTCAGAGAATTGATCCGTACATTCTGATAGGAAAGCAGTAAATTCTTCATTTTGCAGGTTAGCGTGTATAAGGTGTTCACAGAACTCTGTAGAAAAGAGGTGAGACCTTTTAAACTTAGTAATAAACCATATACAGTACATTCAGTGACAGCAAGACAGTGAGAGGATTGTTGAGCTGCACAGGTCGAGCACCTGGGTCCAACTATGCATGTTTACGGTAATGCAATGCCCAACTATGTAGAGCAGTAGTGAATGGGTGCATATTAAAACGGGCTAACTTCTAAGTAAAAGTAAAATGTATCATCATAATGCATTTCAGTGGACAGACAGAATAATTATTACTCACTGCATTGCCTGGCGTGCAGCTACGTGGCTGGTTTCTGTGTACCGAGCAGTTTGAGTTTTGCAGCAAGGTTGTGATTTCTTCTTTCTTGAATGAATGAAACAGGAAGTAGTCAATATGAGTAACACCACTAAAGATTGTTCAAACATTCACAGTGCAACTTAAGTTTTCTTATTTTTTATGATATTTTCAAGGAAATGTTGCTTTTTGTGTGTGGTAGTGGTCTTTTTTTAGGGTATTTTAATAGCTGAACAGTCCATATGCAGAAGAAAAAAAGTCTTGATGCTGAACAATTTTTCTTTCTATCAAGATCCTAAAACTTTGCTCAACTGTAAATACAAGACCTACACTTTAACTAGCGGCTACTCACAGTGTCGAACTGTAGCAGCTGAACCTTTCAGTGTGTAACAGCCAGTTTCTAGAGACCACTTGTTTGCTTTCTAAACCAACAGGAAAAATTCCTGTGAGTGACTCTTGTTCTAACTTCATGTAAACATGCAAACCAGATTCCTTCCTTGTTTTTTCTTAGTTTACTTCTCCCTGCACTGCTTCCAGATATCTCCTCCAGACACTTAAAAAGAGTTAGGTGAAAGTCCATCATTTGATGCCAGATACTAGGTTGCAGCTGCTTTTGCACCATTCCCACCTCCAGTGTCTAAACACTTCTGCTGTAACTTGTCTACTTCCCATTACACTTTTTCCATCTCATCCTCTGTGATTAGATTTCATAAGACATTTTTTCCTTGACATTACTGAGTGTGATACTACACCTACATTATTTTGTACAGTTATTATGGTCTGCACTCTAATCCTGAGACGCATCCATCTGTATTAGAGGGGAGTTATCTTTGAGTTGTAACTGCTTAGCTTTAATGCTTGTTTCTTGTTGGATTACAAGCCTTCAGCCCAACCAATATATCGGTTGACTGATTAATGGCCAATGATGCCCTATCTCATACATATAGTATAAGTGTAAACTGTATGTTGCCCAATGTGCACTATGAAAATATCTTTATTTTTTAACCAAGCGTAATGCAAAAAGAAGCCTGAGGATCAGAAATGTTGTCATCACATAATTTGTCCACATCTCCAGCACTGCTTACAGTATATGTAGCAGAACAGTGTCACAACTGAGTAGACAGTGTGCAGAGTTAAGCGGTGTGTCTACACTGATAAGTTGGTGAAAAGTGATTAAAAATAAATGGGGCACAAAAATTGAATTTATGTCTTACTTACTGTGCTCTGCAGTTCCGTTTGAATGATTGTCGTGTAATCGCTTCTGATTTTATCAAGGGGTGAGCTATCACAGGACAGAGAGAGAGGTAGAAGAAGAAGAACAAGGAGACTGATGCAAAGAAGAGGCTTAAGGTTTAGAGTCGGGGCATGGGGGACATAGGGAGAGAGTGAGACAGAAACAGAGAGGTCAGTCAAATAGTCCAAAATATATCTGATCTGCATATAATGCAGTTTAAACAAAAAGCTGTGCTCTCTTCTATGAAATGCACAGGTGACGTAAGTATATTCACCAATGTATCACATTGAAAGTAGTGCACTTAAATGAAGGCCTTAGGAGTTTGTAACTCATTGCACTCTGTGCCAGAAGTTCCTTCCATCCATCCATCTTCTGCTTATTCAGGGTTGCGGGTGGGGGTGGAAGGTTTAAGTCTTTCTTAGTTTTTCAGTTGGTTTCAGACAGATGTCAGTTCCTAAATTTGTGGTCAGCCCTTACAGCAATGAATGAAATACTGAAATATTCATTCAGCCTTGACATTTTAACAGCATTCAAGGAACCCCAATCACACTTGACTGTAAACTGCATTTAGCCAGCTTTTTTCCCTGCCACCACAGTGTGATGTCTCTAAAGCTGAGCTCATTCTTATTCTGTGACTGCATAATGAAGAAAATCATATTTTTCATTCCAAATATTACAAAAGAGGAATAGCAACAATCAAATGACTGTCATAATGTCGCATATGAACCGATTATGCACAAGTTGCAAGTAAAGATTTGCGAACCTGTTGCGTTATTAGCATTTCTCAATTGATTATTCATAAAATGTGATCTAATCTTAATCTCCATATGCTTCAGGTCATAGACTGCTGCCGATATTTTCTCCTGTAAAATGTTTTCATACCACTTTGAAATCTCTGTTCATCGACTGCGAGCTACTGAGGCCCTGAGGCGGTAAAGCAGGCCTAATGATGTTCGCTCCACCATGCTTCACAACTTCACAACAGAAATGAGGTTCCGGTGCTGCTGTGCAGTGCTCTTTTGCACCAGGTGTAGCGTTGGGATTTTAACTTTGGTTTCAATCGACACAGAACACTGCTGCAGAAGTACTGAGGAAGTGCCACTAGTGTTTATCTCACAATAAACCCATGAGCATATGCTTTAGCAAGTTGTAAAATTTTTTTCAATTTGTTCAGGATTGCAGATTATGTTGAGTAGCAACATGAATTGTGCATTTTCTGTATTTGTAGGAGTGATTAACCAAAACTTTAAATACCTTTAGGACATTTTTCTTCTTTTTGCATCTGTACAATGCAGTCCCTCAAAGGTTCTGTGAAAGGTTCTTGAGACACCAGTAGTTATTGAGATGAGGTGACAGCGAGACTAGAGATTTTATATTCCTCAAAAAACAGGGTGGGGCATCTCTACAATCCGGCTTCCAATCTTATCTCCTTAAATGGAACAACCATGATGAAGCACCTTTTGAAGTAGTCATGAATAGACACAAACAGTGAAACAATGTCTGTATTGTGCATTTGGTCAGAGACCTTGATGAATTTCCAAATGCATTTTATGAGTGATGAACGCAGAAATCCTGGTAATTCATCCAGAAGGTTCACAAAGTTTTTCCTCCAACTGAATTAATATTAGTACATTCACTAAAGTGCAGTTCTGAGCTACTGTAACTGTACTCAAATTTTCTCATTAAACATTACCTTTGGCTCCACTACATTTATTTCATGTATATATCCTTTTAAAAAATAAAGAAAAGCAAAAACAAACAAAATTTATATTATGTAATACAATGCAAGGCAAGTACACTGGTCCACTTTCACCAAGTGACCAATTAAAAATAGGAGGTACTCCTCAACAATTAAAATCCACAGTCTACATTATTTGATATGATGACGACTTTACTTTTTTTTCGTTACCTGTACTCTGCGTGAATTCTTGTTTTGACTTGGAATCAAATGCAGCTTCTTTCTTTTTATATAGAGTATATTGATATATGTACGTGTGTGTGTGCGTGCATTTTTACGATGCAAGATTGTGTGAATATCTTACTGAACTTTAAATTGAGCGGTATCTGAAGAAGTCTTATATAAAGCCACCAGTTCCTGTAAGCTATTATCTAATTCCCGTAAATCCAAACTCTATTTCAGTTTCCTTCTTACTGGCAGATGGGAAGTTATAAGCACGGAATTCCCCTGTTTGGAAAACCCTGTGCAGTCTCCAACAAACAGTAAATGCGACAGTCGCTCGACGGAGACGGATGCGCATGTAGTCGGCTCCCGGTAAGTTTCGAATAGGCTAGAGTACGCTACTTTACATGGTGCAGTCTTTGCATGCGTGCTATTTTATTGCTGCATTAACACTGACCTGACATAAGCTCTAATTTAGCACCGATTCAGTGGTTTTAATGTGAGTTTAATTCAATGCGTCACCATCGTAGGCCACTTGGGTGAACCTAAGTGGCACGGTTTGTGTACTTACCATTGGTCATTCTTCATTCATATTCACCTCGGGCTAATGTCGGAAGCGCGCACTATCGAGTGCGTCTTCATTGCTGCTCAAATTCTTAAAAGTTGTGGCTTTACAGTGTGAAAAAAGACGCGGTCGTCTTCTCTCTATTCCTGCGGTTCTGGTGGCTTTTGAGCGCAGGAATCATAGTCCTTTCCCACGTACTGCCTTACGCAGCATGTGACCTTACTTCCGTCCTCTGTAACAGAGGTTTCACTTTACATCCACTTAAATTAAAAAAAAAAAATAAGATTCAACCTCCAAGGAGGAAAATACGCGCTGACACCATAGTTTGCTGTGAGAGAATGGAGGCAGACAGTGCAGGATGCGTGCACGTTGTTTTGCATATGTAGTGGGCAGGTTTTCATGTTTTGGTAAAACTACAGAATATACCGGAGTTCCAAACTGGTTGACTGAATGCTGAATCTGAGCAAATCCCTTCCCTGTATCACACGCAGAAGACGCTGTCAGTATTTCTTGCGGGTCTAATGACATTTAGTTAGTCCCCTCTGCACCCAAATGTCTCACGTGTTCATCTTTAAACCTTTCCACTTCATTCATTCTTTCACTATGAAAGCACTAAGAGGAAAATGTTACTGCGAAGAGCCTGGCACGTTGCAAACATTTTTAAGAAAAATACATTTATAGGTAGATATAATATCTATGACACTGCTTTTCCAATGTAGTGAAATACAAACCAGTTTCAGGGACAAACGTTTCCCTCTTAACAAAAGTCAGAGCATTTGAACTTTTTTACCATTTTACTTAATACGCCTTTAGAGCTTTCAAATGCACATTAACTGCATCATAACTTATATGGATGTACTGCATAATCTTTGTGAATAGATTCATTCTGGAAGATGACAAAGGAGATAGATACAGTATTATCAAACAGTTATGCTTCTGGCCTCACACAGTAATTTGCAAAATTTCAAGCCTGCAAAAAGCCTGAAAAAAGTAAAAATCCACTATGTGAAAAGCAAGTACCGAAGGCTCTGGCATGGACAGCACAATAAAAATTACTTGGAATGAAGATTTGGTGAGAATATACGAAAAGTACACCATCAGATCTGGGACATATGACACATAACAGTTATGAGTAAGCTAAATGAAATGTCACATGTCAAATGGAAAAAAAAAAAAAAAGAATATTTTGCCATCTGCTCTCCAATATATAAGCCACCTGAGATGCTGTATTCCATTGTAAACAGGTGGGAGGGAGCAGCAGCTGAGCCACAGTCTCAAAGTGGATTTTCCACAGCAAAACAATTTTAACACAGAACTCATTTAAACTGACAGGGGGGGGGGATGCCACGTGCCACTCTGTCTGTAATGGTGTATATACGATCTCTGCAAAGATGAATTTTTTCCCTTTTTCTAATGAAAGCCAGGTCAAAGGTTATTACTGTAATCTGCAACTTTTGAGGTCATGCACCCCTGACATAGTCTGTATTGTTGCTGTTGCAAATAAATCACTTTATGTAACAAAACATGATAAAATTGTGGACAAAAAGGACTCACTCAGTCTGTTCCCACAGTTTTCTTTCTTCGTTGCAGCAGTTTTCAGTCTCATCACACCTTAATGCTACAACCTTAAACAGCTTCAGTTTATAAGAAACTGTCTTGTTTGCAGTCTGGAAATCTTTTTTGAGGATGCATGCAAAAAGGCTTAAAAAAGCACTCAATTTCTTGCAAAGTGTTGCTCCTTCTCTGTGCCATTGGCTGTATTTTGACAATGACACTACCTCTTACTAATAAGAGTTTATATAATCCTAGTAATAGTGTTTTGCTGCCTTTTTGTTTTTAAATTAAAGTATGTGTGGGTGCACGCGTGTGTTACAGTGGTGGAGCTGACACTAATTAAAAACATCCATCAGATTATGACACTGTTTCCAGGAAGCAAATTATCGTGGGAGTCACCAGGGCATGCAAGACAGCAATCAAAGGCACTGATGATGTTGCACAGCAAGATTCATCTTGTTTCAGTTGCATTGTGACTCACTGACAAACTATGTGAGCGATGAACTGAGACAGAATATCACAGGTGTTTAAAGCATTACATTTAATTTACTTTAATTGTCTAAAGCTGTCATCTGCAATCCAGTCCGAGCCAAAGCCCTCATTTATGTTGAGGTTGCACATCAAGCACTGCAACAAGTGCACTAAGCACCGCATGTGATCATTTTTGTTTGTTGTGGCTACAGTGACATTCTCACAACGTGAGGAATGCAGTCAAGTATTTAAACATTGTTGTGTATGTTTTATTGGATGTATTTATTGTCTTGCTAGACACCTAGACAAGTAGACCAGATCACTTCCTTCTTACGGGAAATGGTTTACTGGAGAGTAAACTGAAACAAAAGAATCCTAAAGCAGCAACTTTTAGGACTAAATCATAGTATGAGAATAAAAATATATAAATATAAGAAGTATATACTCTTGGATAAATTAGAGAGTATTATTTAATACATGTTTTTCAGTTCATTTTTCATACAGGTGCCTTTGAGGGCAATGAAATATACTAACCCACAGGAGGTGCAGGGGGTGGGGTGGGGGCAAGTGTTGCACATGAGGCCCTCAGGTAACATTTTAGTCATTTGCTACTTTTAGCAGTAATTTGATAATAGTGTGCAGGAAAATACATAAAATTCAAACTCTTGTTCTTAAAACAGTGCGTCTGGGTTCATTTTAGTAACGTGGGTAGTTGTGAAAATTTCTCCTTCTTGAAGACAATAATAGCTTTCAAATCAGATTAAAGGGCACAAGTGGCGAGTTAGATGTTGATGTGGTGCTGCAGAAGTGTTTTTATGGAAACTGAGGGATTTCCTGAGAAAAAAAGCAGTGTCTTCTCAGAAGGGCGGGTTAGACACTAGCAGTAATTTATCTTTTTTTTTTAATATATATAAATTTTCACACCTGTCAGATCTGCGGGTTGATAATCGCTTTTGCTTTGTGTTGTAGTTTGTCTGTTTTGGATCATTAAAAGTCCATACCAGTGTTTGTACTTGCTTTAGTTCACTTCACAGCATGTACTGAATGCTGAACTTGATAAATGTGTTTTTATTGTACGAGGCGCACATTTGTTTTTTTTTTTTAACTTCGCATCATTAAAGTATAAACCTCTGTGGCAAAGCTAATACATCACAGCCATCCTTTCACCGCAGTTTTTTTTCTCCTCTTTGCTGTTTCTCTGTGTGGTCATGCACATGTGAAAGCATGGATATGTCACTAAACAGCAACCCACAATACAGCACGAGCTGGAGTAAGGAAACGTACATTCTCTGTGTTTACATAAAGACATTTTTGATTTTCTTGTTGCATTCTTATTATTTTCTTGTCAGACCACTGATGCTAATTTTGGATGTCTCCCTTCTAGTTGTAACCCCCCCCCCCTTGTTGGCTGCATGCAAACTGGACCTCATGCACATGGTGTGTACATACGAATACTATGTGACATGTTGCACACAGTTTTGTCATCTCATTCTACTTGTATGTCATCGTCCCCTACTGACAACTTTTAATGAATTGCTGTGTGGTTATGGCACTGATAAATAACTTTAAAGGAAACATCAAACTGATTTGTTTGCATTTGCTCTCTATCGCTGTCTCAAATTTGTTTCGCATTCACACCCGCATGTACTACGCATAGTTTTTCACGGTGAAAGACAGAGGGTGTGACTTCAAAACACATCCTGGAATATACTGTTGCTTAATATTCCTAAATGAAAACCGATTACTGGCAGCATTTCTTGTAAATCTGTGTCGCAACACATTTTATGAATGAATGTTCAGACATCTTTTACGGTTGTGAATTAAAGAAAAAAGAGAATAAAAATAAGGAACTTGGTTTAACTTGTCTGAAAGACTCATCTTGTGGGTTTTCTTTACCGTATGGTGCTTTTTTTTAGGGAAGTTCTTCGATCGCCGCGCTCTCACTTTCCTAAGCAACTTTGACATGTCTTTGTTTTAGCTTTGCTCACGTTCTGCTTCTTCAGTTTTCCAGGAAAACTTTAAACCATAAGCAAGAACATCATGGGTTTGAATTTTAGGGCCATTATGCTACAAATTAGATGAAAGTCTAATACATAATACATTCATATAGAGTTTGTGTCACTGTATTACTTCTCCTCATAAAACAACAAAATTCACTGTGCATGTGTTAATATTAATTCTGTTTCCTGTGGCTGAATACAAATAAACCAAGATAATTTCAGATAGATAGATAGATAGATAGATAGATGTCTCAGTTCTGCTTTGCCCGTCCGAACTGTATTTCTTGCCTCATGTCTTCAGCAGACTAGTCACACTTTTTGGCACAACATCCTGGATGGTGGGTGGTGGCTACTTTTCCCCTAAAACTTCTGGCATAGATTTCAGCTATATTGGTCATCCTGCTTCTGTTAATGCATTAGTTGCTGAGTAGCCTGCTAATAGATTAGATTAACATCTAATAAAAATACACATAGGACAAAATGGGTGAGAAAAAAATAAGTGAATAAAAGCTCTCCACAGATAAATACGCAAGAATAATGCTAGTTAGATTCTAGTTATGTAGCTTATTCCTGCCAGGACGCCACTTACTGAGGCCTTGAGGGACATGTGGTAGTCCAGCTGATCCCTCCATTGATATTTTTGCTTTCATAGTAAGACATATACTTTAATACAGATAACACACACACACACACACCTTCAGCAGGCAACTAGTATATATGCTCACTCAGTAACTGTATGTACATGCTAACATCCACAATAATCTTATCCATAGTTTTCACTGTTTTTCTTCTCTTTATTTTTTTCTCCCTTCTGTCTTTTTTTTTTTCCTGACCTTGTGCAAATTCTGTTTCTCTTATGTAAATGCTGTCACTTAAAGATATTTCTAGATTGGTTTTGGAAAGCATCGTCTACATTCCAGCCCGTCATAGGTTTCCACTTGTGTTCATGCCTGTTGACTTCACATCATTTGCAGAGCATTAGCATTTGCTGCATCTTTGTTTTAGCTTTGCTCAAATTTTGCTTCTTCAGTTTTTCAGCAAAATTTAAAACAATCAACAAGAATGTCATGAGTTAGAATTTTAGGGCCACTATGTTACAAATATAATACATTTATATAGAGTTTATGTGTCACTTGCTTGTGTAAGTAAAGGCACTCCTGCATATACTGTATGTGAATATGTAATATATGTAATATATGCCAAGTAATGCAGAACATGTTAAAGCTTGTTCCCACCTATGCGAAACCTACACATGGATACAAATTAAAGTTACAATTAATATAAAGTGTCCTAATAAGATATAAAGGACCCCGTGTGCTGCCTGAACAGAATGAACATGTCTTGGCATTGGTTATGTATGTATTACTTCTCCTCATCAAAGAAAATGTACAAATTATGTGTTATCCATATTTACAATAATCTTATCAGTGTTTTTTTTTTCTCCCTTCTGTCTTTTCCTGACTGTGTGCAATATGTGTAAATTCTGTTTCTCTTATGTAAATGCTGTTGCTTAACAATATTTCCTGGTGTTGGTATCGGAGCGCACTGTCTACATCTCAGTCCAAAATCCCTTGCAGGTTTTCACGTGTTCATACCTGGTGACTTCACATCATTTTCATACTGACAATGGGAGCATTTTCATCCTAAAGCCTGCCAGCATCAGGGTAAAAATCCCCCCTCACCACAAAACAGAGACACTGGATCTCCTGAACTTCATATATTTCCTTTAATTTGTCACCTATCTTTATATACTAAAAAGAAGCAAATGTACTGCAGCATAAAGTTCTAATAATTCTTGTGGAATTTTTTGGACACATCACTATCATCATGATCTTTGGCATCATATTGGCCTGTTTACTTGAGACTCATCTCTCCATCTCTTCACTTCAGTCCACAGGTGCTGCTTCTGCTTTGGCTTCATGTCTGTAGTGTGCTAAATACATTCTGGATGTTCCACCTTGCTCTACAGCATCCGCCTCAGGTATGTGTTCTTTGAGTTCTCGAGGAGGAGATTGGCAGCGACCCTCCGTGTGTTCAACTGCTCAAGAAAGTCATCACAATTTTTTTTTTTAAGCCAAGTTCCCACTTGCGCTTTGTGCAAGTGATTCCCACACTTAGCACAGACTACATGTTCTTTTCCAAGATCAGCAGTAGGAGCTCACGGTTTTGTTTTAGTTCTAATTAAACTGTTTCCTTGTACTTTATAATCCATTTGAACAAAACCTGTTTGTCTGTGAGCTATCCATGTATAAATAAAGCCAGCAATGCTTAAAACAAGGTCTTACTTATTCATTTGTTTTTCTCAACAAATACTGAAAGACTGCAGTGGTCACATTTTTGACTGAATAAAAGACAGTAATGTACTGTGACTTACTTTATCTGGAATCTGGCCATTGAATACATGGTTCAAAATACGCATGTTTGATGTGGGCCAAATGTATTTCAACACAGGGACAGATCAGCGTTTCCCGCAACAAGTGGACTTTACCTCATTTCACAGGCATGCCAGTATCATGAATGCACCCTGCGGCAGGCCACTTCAAAAAAAGAAAAAAGAGTTATATAATGCTTTATATAAAACATTTCCAGGGACAAAACTGTAGTTCATATTTTGTATGTGAACAAAATGTTTGCAAAGCTCTTTTAGCAGAGCCCTTCTATTGCATGGCCTTCAAACCTTTTGTGCAATAAACACTCACAACTTTGCATACACTGCATGCACATTAAACACTGAGGACTTCTAACTTATTCCTTAAAACAATGTTGCTTCAATCCATAGCTGGCCACTGAAGAAGAAATTGTTTGTAATTAAACTACATCATCATAAACCTGTAAAATGTGACTCTGTTCATATTTGTAGTAATAAAATGTCTCATTACTTTTCTCAAATATGTTCATTTTGATAAAAAAACAAACTTTTGAATCTGGATGGTTTGAAACTTATTTCTGACAAATAAGCTCCCTGGCTCCACCTAGTGGTAAATCTTCAAACCTGCACAGCTCTGTAAATCTTCAACCCTACATGCCACACATGACACCTGGGGAGCGGAAGTAAAAGGCAGAAGACAAACTGAGCTAACCTTATTAATCATGTTTTAATTTTTTTCTAACTTCTTCAACTTGAGCAAAATAAGTTCCTGGTCCGTAAAACAGACTGGTAAGCAGCAGGCAGATATGCAAAAGAATAAAGTCAAATCTTTTGCAATATGTAAGAGATTTTAGTATTTATCTCTTAAATTCCATTTTTGGCATACAGCATGGGATGATGGAAACTCAAGTGCAACTTTGTTTTGCCCGTATGTGAACGATGAAAACAACAAATTCAAACAATTCCACATGGCACTACAGTGCATAAGTAACACACACACGCGGGCACACACACAAAGCAAAGTATGCCGACAAACATAGAAAGTGGTTTGATCGAATATCAAAATATTTTGTCATAAATGACCAAAAATGAAACACGCATGGAGACCAATAAATAAAATGGAAATCAGCCGATCTGTGCTTTTAATTAAACATAGACTTACTAATGAAGTATGTGAAAAAGTGCAAGCTAATTTAGCTGTAGTTCATCAAATGTTTTCATTTGCAAATATTCAGGCTCACTACACATTTAATGGATTAAACTAAAAATGCACAATTTCCAAGAATTGCACCAACTTTGGCTGTTGTTTGTAAAGGCAACAGCCGCTCTCTGCATGAAGTGTGGCTTTCTGCTGTAACTGGAGAACATCGCTCTCCCTTTTCTTTCTGACGTAGCTGAGAGATCATGAGAGTTGGATCAGTGGTTGTTCTTGCTTTTTAAAAAAACTTGTGCAGAGGATTGTTCTATTCATAAATACACAAAAATAATTTCGGGTCAATAATCTGAGTCAGCATGTAGCCAAAAATCCTTGACTTTTTTTCCATTAAGTGTCCCATTTATTTTACAAAAAACACAAACTCTGACTGCAGGTATTATTTCACAGTTTCACAGTTCATTTAGAAATACTTTAGAGATAAATGAGTAACATACATGGAGGTCATGCCTACAAGTCGGTGGTCGGTGCATATATATATATATATATATATATATATATATATATATATATATATGTGTGTGTATGTGTGTGTGTGTGTGTGTATGTATGTGTATATATATATGTGTGTGTGTGTGTGTGTGTATGTATATGTATATGTATATATATATATATATATATATATATATATATATATATATATATATATATATATATATATATATATATATATATATATATATGAAATACGGAAATAAATGCAAATGCCTTTACTTATGGTGACGTGGTTGTGCGACTCTATTAACGCAGTTTTGAAATTTCAACGCTGAAAAACAAATTAGAATCACGAAGGCTAATTAGAGCTATTTCTCACAAACTTGAAAACTTGAACAGTCAAAAATTAAGCATAAAATGGAAGCTAATTCGGAGCCAGGTAAAACACAAAGACAGAATCCAAGGTTCAGTCCTCATCTCATTCAAGTCAGCGCAATTAACTCATGATAGACCCACACATCTCTGAAATACGCAGCACTTCTAGCTTTGGGAAACTATGTGAGACAAGAGGAAAAAGAAACCGGACTGAGATGGGAGAAAGATGATGGAGTGTGGGTCAGGCGGTGTTATCATCATCATAAGGGATCTGGTTGCCATGGAGTGTGTGTGTCTGTGTGTGCGCGCGTGTGCGTGCAGCAGAGGGATTGGGGATGGGTTTCATCTCCTTCAGATTTTGTGTTGTTTTAGGATAAGAGCTGGGCTTGGCCATATAGTGGATAGTCAGGCTTGGGATAGGACACAAGGGAATAAGCGCTGTTACGCGGGTGTTTATGGAGAAGGGTTGTTGCACTGGACTGCCCCACTTGATGCCAAGGATGACTTTTTGTAAATGAGACGCTTCGGTGATATTCACACATTTTCAGCTGCTAGACCAACAACTTGGGACATGTAAAAATCACAGAAAAAAAGAGTGCGCAGTGGAAAACAAGCGCGGACTCACTGTAAAGATAAAGCACAACAATGCCGATACGCACACGTGAAAGAAATAGGACTCCTAACAGCTTCCTACTCTACTTAAACCTGAAGATGGCGCTCTATATCTTTCTATTTTAACAGATCTGCACGTGCGCGCGCACGTGCGAGTGAGCGCGAGAGCGAGACGGTGGACCGCTGTCTGCCTCCTCTCCCTCTCCCTCTCCTCTCCTCTCCTCTCCTCTCCTCTCCGGTGGTGTTGCCTCCCTGTCGCTGCAGTGTTTTGCTGCTCGCTCGCCCTCTCTCTCTCTCTCTCTCTCTCTCTCCTCTCTCTCTCTTTCGTATCAAGCGCCTCGCCTCTTCCTCCTTCTCACCCTTCTCTTCCACATCCTTCTCATCCTCCTCCCTGCGGATGCCTCAGCCTTGCACCCCCGCCCCAGCATCCCGGCAAATGGTTCTTCCATCCCCGGCAACTCTGGACGCAGGACGCAGCAAAAAGGCTCACAGCTCCGTTCTGATTTGAGCACACTGCGGATTGACTTGAAAGAGGGGCGGACCAGGGACAGTAGGGAAACGAGGAGACGCCTGACAGTGGCCAGGATCTCATTTCGGTAAGTCATCGCGTTATTTTCCCCGCTGTAGACTTCGCATGATCGGGCAGAGAGGTAGAAGCTGCCAGGTCTCCTAACGCCTGTGCTTTATAGTCTTTCATTTAGTCTAGCATTTTGGAAAAAATGCGCAGGAAATCTGAACATGACTTTTGGTTCCTTCGTGGTGGATGCTTTTATGAAACTGGTTGGCTGGTTTCAATATGATGTCCTGCTTTTAACAGTGAGCTTACTGTGAGGCTTATCGCAGAAACAAGTGTCCTGCTGTGCAAAGATCACCCAACACATAACAGATATTTGGCTCCAGCTGGCTGCTGACCTAAATTCAACATTGGTTGTGCGTAAAAGTGCTCCAAAGGTGCAAAAGGCAACAACAAGGATAGGGCTGCTCTTTATTTGCTAGATGACTAACAGTCATAACAAAGAAATGAAGTTGTTATATTCTTTAGGTTGTCTGGACTTTATAGTACATGTTTTAGCTGCTGCTGGAGTCTTAGGTAGTAGTCTTTTAATTGTAAATCTATAATTTTTTTTTGGGGGGGGCTGCCTTTTATCTGTAAGTTTCTGGCTCATGAGAGGTGATCCAAAGATGAGAGTATGGGTAAGAATATGTACCTTTACCACAGCCATACTTGTGCTTTGATCAATAGAAATTTGCAGGAGGGGGATTGGGGGCTGGCAGTTTGTCAAGGGCATACAATATATCAAGCAGATGATGTGGAGAAGAGCAGGAGGAGGAGGAGGAGGGGGAGGGCTGGGCTGCTGGTAGGCATGCTGTGGGTACATGTTCAGCCTGCTGCATGTCAACTCTTGGGCAGGTACATGATGGACAACTGACGCAAGGATGTACAAGGATTGAAAAAGTGTTAGCATTTGCCCTCTCACATCAAAGCCTTTGTCGCTGTGAAAGTACAAAACTTTTGGTCGAGCTCTGCAGGTTTGGCAGCTTCCTCAGTGGCCAGGTAAGCAGCCCTGTGACAACTCAGTCTCCTCTAATTCCCCTCAGACTGACTGAAGAATAAAGGGATATTTTTTTCTCACACATGTACTACACAGACCCCAGCCTCAATCTGTTTCAGCCAGCACTTTATCCACTTTTCCAGTACTTTAAAAAATGACAATACAACACTCCTCTTGCCCATGAACTACTCAGCTCCTCAGGAATGTCAGTAGACTTTTTTTTTTTTATTGTTGAAGGATAAAAAGCATTAGAAAAGATCTATCACTGTGGGAACTGTCTCAACAGCTCCTGTGCAATCTCCATCCTTCACATACACACACACGCACACACACACACAGACACATGCTCCATCCCCTCTAAGTTTTCTAAAGATTAGCTTCTTTTATGTCCAGTGAATGTCTCCAGTGGCTGCGAAAAGCCTCGTCCTTCATCGCGGACACAGATTAGTCTAATTCACACAGCAGCACAGGCCTAATGCCTAATCACTATGCTGCGCTGGCAGAACAGAACAGTCTTTACACTGTGGAGGGAGGGAAAGACAGCGAGAGAGAGCAAAGGGGAAGGCTAGCCGCCGGTGCCTATTGATCGGACGGAAGGGCTACTGTCTGGCAGGCGTCCACAGGGTGAAGTGCTGACGACAGTCCAACAAGCTGCCACGATGAGCTGGCCTCATACTGCATACGTAGTGCTGAATGCCAACGGAAGAGTTTGAATTATAGTTATGCTCGCTCTGGCAGAGCAGGGTCAGGGAAGATTGGAAAATACTGCATGTGTTTGTATTTTTTTTTTTATCATCATTTAAAAGGGGCTACTTCAAATTGTAAGCTGAAAATGCCTGGTACTAATCACAAAGTTGCACATATCAATGCAACACTAAAAACAGTACTGATGATTTTTGAGTGCTGTATATGGTAACGCACCTTTTTTCTTTCAGTCTCTTCTCTGGATTATCGAGATATCATCTCCAGTCTTCTTCAGCACTGTCACCCTCTCTCATTATCGCAGCCTCTTTGATGCTGTGGGTTACAGGCACAGGCAACCAATGGGAAATGTCTTCAACTTTCTAGACACAGTATCGTTAGTTCTGTAATGATGAAAAACATGAATATAGTGATGTTGGATTGTCTTTGATGAGGCTCTCGTTCAAAGAAAAGAGAGACGGGGACAATGCGACAAAGTCCTGTAGGAGCTACAGATTTAGGCCCTGAGGCTGACAAGACACACACAGACACACACACACACACACATGGTCTTAATTCTTTCATCTTAAGTGGAAGAGTTATTAATAAAGTGAAATAACAGTCACAAAATACAGTAAAAGCAGTAATAGAGGGCTAAACTGAATCTTTGGTTATTTTTGGTTATTGCTGCGCCCCCTATAGGCCGAATGCTGACTGCATTTTTTTTCCGAGTCTCCTGAAAATGGGGTCCTGAGTCAATGTACCAACATTAGTTTGATTAGAAACCCAAAGTATTTCTGAGATATGCCCTCACTTTATGTTTTGAGGTGACTGTGACCAACTAAAACTAAAAATCATAAATTCATATTAATTTTAGGAAAGCTTGATCTAAGGATCATCTTTGATAGTTTTGGTAAAGCATGGGGTGAAAAGAGGGCTGTTAAAATACTTAAAAATTTTCATTAAAGCCAATATACTAGAGAATCCAATAAGAGGAAAGCTGACATCACCGAATGTCTTTTACTTGGCTTGACTGAAGGAATCCAGTGGTACGGTACTTCATTTTTAAAAACTGGGCTTATGGTTCAGAGGTTACATGCATAAACACACACTTTCAACTTCACACAGTGGTGGCGATAGAGGGGCAGAAAAGTGGTAAAAAGAATCCGGGAAATGTCCTCGGAGAGAGAGCTATATTCCCCATCTTTTTGTCACAGGGTCCTTTGAGCTGAAAAGAGAAAAACATACTGCAGGCAGCCTCCATGTACATGTTCACAAACAAGGCTGAGACAGTTCCAAAAGGAAATTTTCAGGAAGAGGCAAAAGTTATCAGATTTACTGACATGCTGCCAAAACTGCCATAATACACTGCTTACATATTACATTTAAGCCATTGGCAGTCTATGAGTATGTAAAATATAAATGGCTTGTACAGCCACATGGAACAGTGAAAGCCCTTTCCTACTGACTGTTGCTGGGGTAAGTCCTGATCCATATCTAAGTGTGCCATATGTTTCTTGGGTAACTTATTGCTTTCCCATTCCCAATAAAGTGGCAGAATAAAAAGGCTTTTACAGGTCCCTGTGGGTAGCAGCTACTTCCACTGGTAGTCACTGAGCTGCAGGCTGCTGTGGTGACAAATGGCACCAAGCGCATATTTTACTATTGCCATTTACAATGCATGATCCAGGCTGTGCCGCTCAAATGACTGCGCAGCAACACTGTCGAGAGTTATGGTAGCTGTGAGAGTGCATGTGTGTGTGTGTGTGTGTGTGTGTGCGCTGGAAACACACATACAGATGTGTATAGAGTCTATTTTGAGTGTGTCGGTGACTTAAGCATTTTTCCCTTTACTAGTCAACCATTTTAAGGTGACGCTGGTTATGTTTAACAGGTAATCAAGAAAGATTCATGTGGTTGCACTTTTGACAAAATGGTAGAATTCGGATGCATCCTTTAAAAAGTAATCACTGTGACACTAAAGACTGCAGAGCAAAATTCCTGTGACTGTTGCTACTGCGTATTTTTGTTTTAAAGTTCATTATTATCTATTGGCAGTGGCATTTTGCTTTTTAAATTCCTACATCCAGGCATTCATTTTTGAGTACACTCCTGTATTCATGTCTATAACACGTAATCACTTGTTCCTAGTAACCTGCTTTAAGATAATACACACCACAAAGAAGTAAATGTACAACAGTTGGGCGACTGTAAAAAGCGCATAGCGCACAATCACAGAGATACAATCAGTTATCCTTACCTTTAATTACATAATTCATCTATGGTGTTTAACCCAACAACAACAAAAGAAACTGCTGTCGAAATATACCTCTCACAATTTATGTCCTTATGCAGATCCAGCGGACGTGGCCGTCAGGGGGCAGACATTAGTCGGTCAGCTCTCGAGAAACACTATCCGTGCTTTGCTCCACACTGCGAGATTCTGGAGGCGCACGAACTCGTACATGGGCAATCAAAAGATGGTCAAAAAAAAATCTAAGAAAGCAAAAAAGTTAAACAACTCCCTCCCTCCTTTCTTTAAGTATTTAGGAGGAAATAAAGGTTCTTTGAAGCCTGTGATATCGTTAGGAGTGAGAGTACGCACCTGCCAGGAACACAACTCTGTTCAGACGTGTTATTAAAAAGTCTAACGCGTTAGGTGCGATTTTATTTTCATTCTCATTTTGTGTGTGCGTCCATGCAAGATGGGAAAAGGGACGGAAAGTAGAGAAGAGAGGGAGAAATAGAGTCTCGTATGGTAGCCAGAGGGCGGTGGCATTTCTCTCTGCGTAAACAGAGACGGTGGAGAAGGAGAGAACGCACGGAGAGAGCTTAGTGGCAAGGCAGCAGTGCCGCTGACACGAGTGACGGGAACCCGCGGTTGTTTCCACCTCTTCTATCACAGCTCACCCTGCGCCTTTTGAGACGGACTTAGACATCGGGACTAGAAGTTATACCACATCCGCTTTGGTTTTGGACTCGTTTGATTAACCAGCAGATCCTGTTGTGGAGGGGGGGGGGTTCTCATTTTACCCACCGTGGACGGAGGAGTTTTGTGTGTTTATGTCTATTACGCGTTGCCTGTAATGGGTAAAAGTGGACAGAGAAGTGGAATAGTACTCGGGGGTTCGAGCCTGGTGAGAATGAGCGCCACGCCGAGGATCCTGATTGTCCTGGTGCTATTACACACAGGAGTCGCTCAAGGTAAGGCGTGAGAGTGCGTGTTCTGTCAAACGCTTTAATTACACCTTGCACATTTGAAAGTGATGGGCCTTCTCCTTCATTGCCGAGATGCGTTTAAGTGGTATGGGCGGCATGCCAATTAGACCGAGAGAAGTATCCCCTCGCCAAGGAGGTATACTTTTGCCATATTTCCATTTAAATTGACTTGAAGCTGAAGACTGGGCTAGTATATGGACAGCATCTTAATGCGTAAACTGTGTATGTGCATTTTCTTGTCCGCTTTAAGTATGCGGTTTAAACTGAAAGAGCAAAACTAAGCCCACTTTTTTGTCCCTGGGAAATACGATTAATCGGCTAATTAATCTGCGAAAGACCGAAAATAATAGCTCATTGTTTAAAAAAAAAGGAAAAAAATTAAATTGCGACTTAACACAGGGGGAGACGTGCACTTGACCTGCTACTGAGAACCAGAAAAATAGGAAGATAATTACCAAACTCGCGAGGAGCACTGTGGGACTTTGGGTTACAGTCGGAACAGAGTATTGCGGTGATTTTCTGCCAGTTCTGTTTCATTACAAACGGGCAAATTAACTCGGTGCAGATGCAGTTACATTAATGTGAGAAGCGTGAAGGGCAGGGCTGGAGGATCTATGATTAGGCGACTAGTGCATTAATTGCAGAGTACTTCGCTAAGATTAACGACGCTCCATTGCCCCGATTCAAAGACCGATCAGAAGTCAGAAACACTGCGCTGCCAGAAGGTTAAAGGCAATTATAGTCCACAGATCTCATAACGAAATCAGGAGCAGGCAGAAGAAATGGGCTGCACACCTCGCGGTTGCGAGTGCGGATATAATGCCAGAAGATCGTCAGCCCGGCGTGATTAAGAATCCAAAGATAGCTCAACATATGATGTAAAGATGATTGGGCGCTGAGTATTAGAGCCGCGCTAACTATACGCCCCAAGTGAAGCATAACAGGGATATTAAAGTGATATTTCTGAAGAGTGACAAGCAGCCACCCACTGTGGCTGGTCGTGTTAGTGGGGGATGTCGCGGGTTGTACACTGTAAACAGCCCAACTTTCAACCAGATATTCTACTGGATTTATTTATTTATTTTTATTTCCTATGAGCCATGTGGGATTCATGGAAATGCTGAAACCAGACACATCTTTCTCTCTTTCGCACTCTTGCTGACCTTCTTCAGGGAGAACTTGTGCCCTGTTAATGTTCCTCCAAAAGACTGGATGGCCAGCCCCTCTGCTGTTTTACAACACTGCTTAATTCACCACCTTTTTAAAGCTGACCTTCTCAAAGCCACTTGTGGCTGATTTTTACCCTCTATTTAGCTATGATCTTATAGTGACTTATCAAGACTTAAGTCTTTACCCTCTCATACAACTAATATTCCACTTGAAAACCTCTTAAAGGATAGCCTAGAGTAACTGTCATAGTCTACAGCAGGATGCAGTGTATAAATTAGTATTGACATTACAGATTAGCCTCAGGTTTTTGTGCTGAATTTGGGTAGTAATTGGACATGATGTTGCTGCCACCTTTCTCTCGTTGCCCTGGGGAACAACATTTCACAAACTGCTTCGAACATTCATTATAACTGTTCTCCATTGGTTTACTGTTAAATCAATACATTGCAATTTAGGGACACAGTTTGAGTAGGGTTTCACAAACCTCTGATAAATTGCACCTTGGCACCAATATGCGACTCAATTTAACTTTTATAGTAAAATCTAACAACTGGAAACTTAAACTGTTGATGCATTTTAGGTAGAAGAAAGTCATCTTTTCACACTCCTGAAAGGGGTAACTTTTCTCTCATTAAAAAAAGAGAAAAAAAAAGCTTTTATATTTCTCTGGTTCTCCCCTTCCACATTCATTTGACTTGTCTGCTATGTTTGTTCTTTTTGGCTTTTGCGTTTCTGTTCCAGCCCATGTCTCTGAAGTTGTTTCCTTGTGTGAGAGCAGTCACCCCATTAGCTGTTTGTTAGCGTACATAGTTGATCCTCTCTGTGTATCAGTGTGAGAGAACCTCCTTCAAATCCCGAACACCATTTCAGCGTGCATTTGGTCTTTGAATAGGAAAATACATCCAGTTGTTCTAGCCAAACTGTTCCGCTGTTCACTGCTTCTCATGTGTCACTGAATGTCTTATGGCCAGTTGCTGCCTCTAGTTTTTACTCCACTGTGGAATATGCGGTTTGGCAAGTTTAATAGTTTGTTTTTGAGGTCATGACTAATGATGTTCAGGATTATGGTGTTTGTGGGAATGATGCCGGTGCTGCTTTGGATTCAGATCTGATCATAATGAATCACAAGGTTCTTCAAATAGAGGGAAGATTAAAAAAAAAAAAAATCCATTTTGAGTACACTTATTCCACACAAAGGGTTCAATCCAAGTCATTTCACTTCATTCAGTTTTCCCCTAAGCTTTTAATTATGAACTTTTTTCCTTTTTCTTTTCTTTCTTTTTTTTTTTTTTTTTAGCTCTTAGTCATTTAATCTGGCCTGCAGACGTCTCTCTCCTAGCTTTGCAGTACTGTAAAAAGTGTGTTGAACTGTGAAAAAGTCTCTAATACACAGACGCTTGTGCACACAATGACATGTGCACATACAGTA
Source organism: Pterophyllum scalare (assembly GCA_024447675.2). NCBI lineage: Eukaryota > Metazoa > Chordata > Actinopteri > Cichliformes > Cichlidae > Pterophyllum > Pterophyllum scalare. The sequence continues at coordinate 126,732 of JAMQGT020013586.1, forward strand.
CAATCAGAGGAGAGTGTTAGTTGAAATCCTCTCATGCCGGCTTGAGTGCAAGTAGTTGTGCCTTTTTAAAGCCATTAGCTAAGCCCTCTTACATTTGATCTGGAATGAATGGGTGTCAAGATTGCTGTACAAAATCTCAAAAGTCTACTTTTTTTATGACACTGACTGTGTAATCACAGGTGCTGTGTAACTAGGTTCAACAATTCAACTTTTTGTGATTTTTTTTTTTTTAAACATTTCTGCTTCCTATGGCTTTGCAGTCTCAGTCATATATCGCAAGAGTTCGGTTGCTAGGTATTGGTTGTAGATGTTCATATTTGTGTGGCATGTTGTGCTTCAGTTTTCACGTTTCTTTAAACACTCATATCTATTTCAGGATGCTTTTTTCACTTTCTTTAATGTTGTGCTCTATAGTTACAGAGGGCTGTCGGTGTGCAGTTGCATATGTATGTGAATGCGTCGATGCAGAAGTGTAAAGTTGGGCTTACATGACTCTTGTGAGCTGTGTGCGTTCATAAACTTGGCAGGTTGGGGTTGGTCTCAGAGAACTCCTGCGAAGTGTGTGTGTTTGTGTGAACTTGGCACTGTCACGGTGTTCCGAGCTCATATGGTGTTTCAGTGCGCTTGTGTGTGTGTGTGCGCATTCGGCATTATGATATTGCCAGCGCTCCCGTGCTGTCTCCCATTATGCTATGTCCCTGTCCTATGGTGTAGTGCCGCCATCCAGGGCTCAGTGCTTGTAGAGGGACAGCTGGTGATTATTGGAACTAAATAGGCCACTTTGATTGGCTATGCTGCTCTAGCCAGCGTTGTGCAATTGGTTGAGCGGATTCTGTGTGGATTATATGATGGCGTTTCTGCATCAGAGGGTGAGAGAGATGGAGTGAGAAAGCAAAAGGATGAATGGATGAGGAAGGGAGATCTCTCTGGGTGGTTTGTACTAGCTTTGATCACTCCACTAGGACTTGACAAGCTGACTGACTTCCACACATACTGCCATATGCAGTCACGCGCGCACAACCACACACACACACACACACACAAAATGCAACATTGTTTGACTGGAAAAAAAAATCCTGCTGTATATGTGTGCGTGTGAGAGAGAAGGCATGCTCTATGTGGATGGTTTGTGTGCGTGGACAAGCGTTCATGCAAGTGTGTGAAAGGAAGTCTTTGACTGTGTCTGGGGTTGTTTTGTATAGAAGACCCTCCTGCTGCTAGCAGTAGCCTACTGATGGCAGATTTCCCTTGCCCTTTCTGCTTTTTTTTTCTTATCCTTGCTTAGTCATCCATGCATTTCATAGTCTCTCACTTTAAGTGTGACCAGTGATGAGACATTGTTTTTTTTTTCCACCCACCTTTTCTCCATCTCTATCCTTTCAGTCAGTGTCCTCAGTGCTGAATGGGTTTTACTGACTTTTATTTTTCCTGCTTGCCTATGGCCTTGGTTGTTCAATCTATTCACCGAGTACATTTTTATGTTGGACTGTGAAAATGCTGTCCACCTACAGTCCTGTGCATATATATATAATATATACTTCAGCACATCAACACACAGCAATTACAGCTCAACCTATTTCAAGAATCAAGAGCCCGAGCTCGAGTTGTTTGTGCAGCAGCAGAGAACTTTGCAGGCATGTTTTTCTTTGAGGAAAGGAGACATGAAATATGTCTTTCTGAAGAAGTGCGGTTTTCAAAAGGCTGTGTCGACAAACTGCGTCACGCCAGACACCACTTGCACCATTTAGTATCTTACTCTCCACAGGGGAAAACCCAGGATGGAACATAAGAATGCATCCCTGTGTGCGCTTGTGTTCGACTGTGTGCGTGTGTGTGTGTCTGGGAGCGCGCATGTTTACTAGAGAGACAGACTGAGCTAGAGAAAAGACGAAAACGAGAAAGCGAAATATTCTGAAGCCGATTCCCAGCGTCTCCCGCTGCTAGGCCTAATTCCTTCTAGAGTTTCATGTAAAGATCTGGAATTATGAATTTTTCATGGCCTGCGAAACCTAAGGCCTCATTTGGTGCTCTCATTTCCAGGCTTTTTGTTTTTGTTAGCTGCGTCTGTGCCTGTGTGTTCTCTGTGTGTAGAGTGGTTGTACTGAGAAAACGCCGTTTGTTCCCAATCAATGGCCTACTATATAGTTCCCACTGGCCCCAATGGAATCCTGCACTGTGAAAAATTATGAGCCTGTTTGAGTGTTTTCAACTTTAAAATCTGTTAATTATGCCCTAACAATAGAGAAAAAAAAAATACATTCAGAGACAGTGTGAAATTTTTTTGGGCAGAAAAAAAAAGACCTTTAATACCACAGTAAACAAAACATCCTACAGAATTAGTTTTGTAAGGCTAAAAAAAAAAAGTTAAGTTGCTGCTTAAGAAACTGAACATTTCCCCATAGTAATCAGTTGGACTTGGTGAATCCCTGCCCCTGTGCCGGGTCACAGATTTCTGTGCTGATGTCCATCGTCTCAGCTTTTCCCTCCTTTCATATGTCCCCATTTCTCCTCTTCTCTGTCCTGCTTTCCTCTTTCCCATCTGCTGCCTCTGACATACTGTTTGCCTTGTAAATCTTTGTCATTTTTTATTATTTTCTTCCCCTGCTGCTCCTGTCTCTCACCACTCAGCATCTTTCTCTACTTAGATTTACACTGTTTAATTAGAGTGTAGCCAAAACAGTGGACATATTGTTGTGCTTCCGAACAGGGCCCACAAACAGCAGGACATTTTTGTATGGTGTGTGTGTGTGTGTGTGTGGTCACAGAAACTCATCAGTCTGCCAGAGGGAGGGCGAGAGTTTGCCTACACACACACACACACACACACACACACACACACACACACAGCTCCTACGGGTCCAGTACAGATAAATGGAATTGAAAGGAAGGAAAGAGACAGGTAGAGAAATGGAGCTCTACGCCATGCCAGCTGCTCTTCATTGAAATCTTACCCTGTATCTCTTTGTTTTAAGGCCATGCCTCTGTCTGCAGCCGGCAGCCTAGGCTTTTCATGGTCTATATATTCTTTTTTATTTGATACTGTAAAACCTCTAGTAAATAGCGCGTGCTGGTTTATTTGCTTCAGATACAACAAGCAGCAAGCTTCACTTATTGGAGACAAGCGATTAGAGGAGACACCTTTGTTTCATCTTCTTGGGGGGTTGGGTGGGGGGCAACTTCTGCCTCTTCAGCTTAATCCTTTTGCCCCTTCTCGTGTCTGTCTTTGACACTTTGTTTGGATTCACGCCAAAGCTACAGTCTGCTGCATTTCCTGACTTTTTTGCTTTTGGTGCGCATATTAAAGACTGCAAATTAGAGCTGTATGTCTCTCTCTTTTTTTTTTATCATCACAGATGCCTGCAGCACTGAAACTTATGTGTGGCTCCTTAAACACACAAATATGAGGCGACACACTTCTACATATGTGTGCTCTTTTTTTTGGAAGAACAGTTTCTCGAGGGCAGACACACGATCAGCAGATGGGTGTTGGGTGTTTTGGCCAAGTGGCGTGTTTGTGTGTTGGAGCAAGAGACTCTTATTTGTGTTGCCATGAATATGTAATTAAGCTGCCATTGAGAAAAGACGACGTGCCGCGACAGGGGGTCCACGAGGCTGGGTCCTGGGTCCTTTTTGTCTCCGCTGAAAGCTTGTTATGTGCATTGTCCTATGTTGAGAGTGTGAGGGTGAGGGCGGAAAAAGAAAGGAGAAACACAGGGAAATGGAGAAATGGTGAAAGAGTGAGATGGATTAGAAAAAGGAAATAAAAGAACATACTAAGAACGTATTTCCTTTAATTTTTTTTCCCTTTTTTGAGGATTTGACATTCGTGCTCCTTTTTAATAGGAAACAAAGCCGCACTGTAAAAGCCCATTCAACTCTTGGTTGAGTGTGGAAGGAGAGTGGGGGGGGGGACGAGAGCAAGGAGGAGGGAGTGAGCAAGCAGGCCGAGGAGTGTTTGGAAGCTGCCTGAAGGATTAGTCTCTCGTCTCCGTATCTTTCGCCACTACGTTCTCTCTTTGCTCCCTTTCGTTGCTCTCTCTGTGTCGCTCTTGCTCTCCTTCCCCCTGTTTTCTGAAAGTTTTCTTCTCTCTCTTGCGCCCTCAGTCCATCCCCTCCTTACATCACCCCCAACAGTAACTCTTTTCTTTTCCCTGCTCTCCCTCTTTCTTTGCCAAAACTGCCTGGTAATCTAGTGGTCCATCTAAAAGAATATCCAAAAACCTGAAACCATAATTACTATAATCACCAGTGCAAATTTTTACCTCCTAGGCTTACGTCTGCATTTTGCACATGTCCATGTACACAAACACACTCTCGCAGAGATCCGTTTTAAAAGAGTACATTGTAATTCTGTAGGCGGCAGTAAAAAAATAAATAAATAAAAAAGGAGGATTTAGCGTGTAAAAAAACAAACAAAAAACACTTTTGCCTATTTTCCTGCTATAGACATTATGTAATTTACTGCTGTTACCATTCCCTTTGCAGGCATATGAAAAACAAGTATATAGCACCCAAGTGCAGAAAATAATGCACAGAAACGACAGCAACTTATTCTGTTAGCATTTATTGTGTATGTTAGGTACAAACTTGTGAATACACAGACATACTCTGTACAATAGACGCCCATATGGTACAGCAAGGCCACTGACTCATTTTGGCTCCACACCAATGTAATAACAGACCTGATATATTTTACTCTGCGGGTGACAAGATTACGTGTAAGCAGTTTACTTTGATTCATTTGAACACAGCATTCTAAGTGGCTAATGAATATGGGCAGTACTTTGCTGACAGGGCACGTTTTCTGTGTCCAGTGAGTGTGTTCGTGTGTGCGTGCGGATGAAATATCACATTGTTATTTTCCAGAATTATCCATGCACACAGCATTTTTTTCCAACCAGCCTTCACCCCAGAGGAATACAGGTAGGACGGTACTTGTAGGTGGAGAGTTGAGACAAAGGAGAGAGAATAATGACTTTATGCTGGTGGAAAAGAAAAAATCTTGCCTCATGAAATCTTTTGTTCTTCAGGACAAAGGGGTGATCACCGAAGAGTGAGAGAGACTAGGGATCAGGGAGGAAAAAAAAAGATGATCGAAGGGAAGGATAAAAAACAGTGACTTGAATATGGGGATGTCAATTATGGGAAGGACTGCGGGGATAGTAATTCATTACAGTTCTCAGAGAGAGAAGTAATGTGATTAAACAAAATGCTAAAAGTTGAAGGTGACTCCATTGCAATTTATAGTCACGTTGGAGCTATGAAGTTTGCATTACTTGGCCTGTTTTGAGGTTCTGATTGGAGCGGCAGCTGCCACTTGGGGCTGCAGCCAATATGGAAATAAAGTCCTGTGCCAAAAAATGCCCAAATGAAACTTTCAAGTCTGATTGCAGATATCCTCGAAATTTAGAACAGTGTGTTGCATTTTAGCTTTTTAAAGAAACGCAGTCTACCTTTATATCTTATAGGAATGGTGTGGAAAAACGTACTCGCAGCTGAATCCATCAAAAATTAGCTAAAATACCAAATCTGTACTTACTCAAAGAGGGAGTCAATTGACCCATTTAAAAAAAAAATAAAAAAATTTCAAAGTTTGTGGAAGTGTGGAAATTACTACTTTTATGGCTAGGATCAAGGCTTTGATGTCTTTCACTGTTGATTGACAGCTGTTGGTGCTATTCCCTCTCCACTCTGTGGCTCCTAGACTAACCCCATTTTGGATTTGGAGTTTCTGCAGCGGTTAAGGAGTTAATGTTGCCATTTGATTACGCAGGACTAAGTATATATGCAAGACTACCAATTAACAGTGTAGTTAAAGTGGTCTATCTGTGGACTGGTAAATGTTTCCAATAAGCTAATGTATGCTTTGGTCTGAGGAAGCTAAGAGTCTCAAAAGCAACACCCCCTTGATTGTTTGGAACGGCCTGGCTCCAAACAGAAATCTAATCTACTTATCATTAGCTATAACTCTGGATTTAAACTGGCTCCAGTGTAGACCCGTGAGGGATGTATAATTTCTATGATTCATTAGCTTTATTTGCAGGTTAAAGACATCAGAAATTAAGACATAATCTACTCACCTTGTCTAAATAAGTCTAATCTAAATAAATCTAGATCAAGTTTATGCAACTTAAGTTTAATGAGGAAAAAGGACAACGGTGGCAGTTGTGCTAAAGTAAAGCAAGGCTGTTATTAGTCTTCAGTCAAACTTTAAAGGACAAAAGGGGGAAGTAAAGCAAGCTGTAGTAGCTGGTGGTTTGCAGTGGTGGTCAAAATGATTAATTTGATCTGTGTATGTCTTATATTGCCCATCGTTAAAACCAGACAGCCAACAATTGAATGTCAGTTAGTTGACTCGAAATTCTATTATCCTGCACCAGTCAATATAGTTTTTTTTTTTTTTTTTTTTGTTAACCAGTCTGTGAGGGACCCATCAAAGGACACACAGCATCCTGTTCAAATAGTGGGTTTTATTTTACTTGAAAAATAGATGAAAAAGAGATCAAAAAATTAAAAAGCAACCAAAATAAACCGTTTCAAGAAACAAGTGGGCCTGTAAAAGAGAGCAGTTAAACAAAACACCGCTCTAAAATACAGCTTAACAAACCAAGACCCTAGCTTAGCAAACTCACCTTTCCAAATGAGCAAATATTACATGTTTGATTAAAATTTCCAATTTAGAAAATTTCACTTGCTGAGCAGTGCTTACCTCAGTGCTTATCTCTCATCTCCCGCTCCTGTCTTTCTCAGTTACATTAACATACTTTTCCTCTCCCTGGGAAATACAGCAGCTCTGCATTTAGTTCACAAACTGCACAAACAGTTTGTTTGCTGATATTTCTTGAGCTGTTTGAAAAATTGCATTTGAAATTACTTGGCAATTAAAAATGTTACTTTGTTAAATGTTATGCTCGCTCCTCTTCTACTTCAGCTAGCTGCTGAAGTACCGGAATCAGCACTTTACATCTGCACCATAAAGGACAAGAGGAAGGGAAAAGGATGTGTTGAATGTGTAAGGGGCTGTGAGATGTCATCATTTTCTTATTACTGAGCAAGTATCTCCACGCCATCATTGGAAGCAACACCAGGCTGCAGCAAATGAAAAAGTAATAAATTCAATAATAATATGCATTAACCTGCCAGCCCACTTTAACCCCTGAGTGTGAGTATGAAATCTGTAAACATAATGTATCTGTAGATTGGATGAATGTTACCAAATTATTTCCAGTATGTGTTTGTGGATATGTCACAACGTCCTAAAAAAAAGTTAGTGTATGCTGCGTTGTCAGACTTTCAGTTCTGTCTTATGTGAGGTTGTTTGAATTTGTCTTTATGGGTTTGTGTGTGTGTGTGGGGGGGGGGGGATCACTTTTTGCTTTGTCAGATTACGTAGAATAGATTGGAAATTGTTTTCCCAAAAGTTATACTCAGACATTATTACAGTGTCCATTTCATAACCTTATGGTAATCATGCCTTTTTGGAATGTCTATTCCTTTGTATTACTGTATGTTACTGTGTGTGTGTGTGTGTGTGTGTGTGTGGAGAGCTTATTTCTATAGGGAAATTATTTTAGTATTGAGTGAAATGAAAAAGGTGCAGTGTGTGGAAGAAAACATGAGAGGCCATTTGGGTATTGATATGATATTGAGAAGAAATATAGAAATGTTGGTCACTCTTCAAGGCAACTTCTCTAAGATGCATGGAACAGCAGTATTTGCAAATTACCTTAAAAAATGTTGACTTGATCAAAGTTATTTCTGTTTTACTTTTTCACTTTTGCTCATCACACCAATAGCCGCTACACTATAGCTTAAAAAAAAAAAAAAAAAGTCCATGGGTCAACTGTTCACTGCCAGCCACTGAGTCAGCAGCTGGTGGAGATAATCAGATATTACTTTTTAGGAAAGGCTCTTTCCAAAGAGGCTTAAAATTAAGTGGGGTGCTGATGAGGTCAATGGGTGACGGCTTTAGTTGTTTTGAATGAGAGATTAAAGATGGTCTCTCCTACAGTGTCTCACCACCAGCCTCACTTATTTTTTATTGTGGGGCTTCTCATTGTGACTCAGCAGTGCAGCTATAAAAGTAAAGACCTACTGACTTGTTTTTTTTTGCTGTTGTTTATAGCATGTTTCAGCTATGCTTTGTTTTCATTGATTTCTTCCCACGCAGACTTTGGGTGTACGTGTTCATGTATTTGTATGTGTGTCATACTGTAACTTGTTAGCTCTTTTTTTTTTTTTTTTTTAACTCTCAGGCTTGCTGGGCTGTCTTACAACACTGACTGATGTTTATTAAATGAAAAACACACACACCTGGACTGATCTTAAAAATGTCTCATGTACTTGTACTTGTGGTATTTAATAATTTTATCCTCAGGCATTTCTGTAGGAGTTGAGGTTGAGACAGGTACACGTGTATTCTTTTTGATAAGACAGTCAAATTACCAGCAACTTCCATTTTGCTGGTAATATTTCGATGAGCATTTCTGCTCAGCAAGCAGGAGCACTACTGTAGGTTTACTTCTCTTATGTGTGTATGTGATACAGTATGAATAAATACCTGTAAGAAACACACAGTGCTTTCACTTGCTGCCTTGAAATTGCAGTTCTGAGTTGAGGAGACAAAACTGGCGACTCAAAGTGCTGACACAACACAATTCTTCACGTCCCTAATTAATAATATTTAATTTTGACAGGTATATTGGAAACACAAACTCCACTGGATATTTCTGAAATTAGACAACATTTAAAATAGTAATATTTTATTTAGTCAGGGATTTGAAATTCCTCCGATTTAAAATCTTTTTTTTGTTTCATTATTGTTATACATGCTTAAAAATGATTGATATGTGTTTTAATTAAAGGTGGGCAACATTTGTTCATGAAACAGTTTAGTGTCACATCATTATGTGTGATCTGCGTCAAGTGGGATGAACACTGAGGCTCTCTGCCCTCGTCTGACAGCTGATGTAATCTAGATGTAATTGTACATGGTTGCAGCCACCTACGCATGCTTCATTTGTGAAAAGCTAAAATGGCGCTGCATGAAAAAGTCAAAGCTAAATTGAACCTCAGACATACAAGGAACTGACAAGTCAGTCTTTCAGATAATAGGAGTTGTAAATCTTTTATTTGAGTATAAATAACACTGAAGCAAAAAATAAATAATAACCCTGTGCTGATCTTGGTCTTTTATACAAGAATTTACGATGCTGCTTTTGTGTTGTAAATAACTCATTGTTGAGGAACTCAGTTACTTTGAATCTGAGAGTCTGGTATATATACATATATATATATATATATATATTTTTTTTTTTTTTGCCACACTAAATGATTAGTTTGGGTTGGTTTTTGAGATTTTTGTTAATCCTTTTTCTTCCATTTGTCAACCCTAAACCAAAAAAAGTTTGTGTATTTAATGGAATGAGTACTGATTTATTTGATTTGATTTTCATTTCTTAATAAAATGATTCAATAGACACTTTAAAGGTTTCCTTTTAAATTAAATGCATTGTTGTAAGCACCACATTCTTTTCAGTGCTCTTGATTTGATAATTGCTATATATATTTTTTTCTTTTTAACCACTTAAATGCTTCAGTTCTTTGCTCATATTTGGATATTGTGGCTCAAAGAAACTGTTTTTTTTGTGTGTTTGGCAGATTCTTAATGTGGCTTTAGACTCTTCATGAAGTTTAGGGGGAGCAAACACTCTTTGTTTCATTCTGAGCTTCCAACAAAGACAGAGATCAGCTCTCCTTTCACGGTGATAATAAAATGGACTCTTTGGAGAATTGCTAGCAGAGGCCATAATTTTATGCAAAACCATTAAAAGACCACAATGAGAGACAGGTGTTTCAGATCAAACACTGGGATCAGCAAATTTGAGAGGTTTTAAATTGACATCCAGTCACCTCAGGCATATTTCTGCTTCTTTTATTTTTCTGTTGCCATCATCATCTCCTCCCCGAGGCACAGTGGTGCAGTCGTGCAGTAACGGTTTTCCGAACACAAACTGGCTCAGTGTCCAATGACATGTGGCTAAATCAGAGCGCCAATAATGGGAGAGAGAGCGCGTGTGCACACACACACCAGTACACTAAGGGACAAGTGTCTCTACCCTGTTCAACACTAGCACACAAGGGGGTTTGAATGCAGGGCAGCCAATCTCTCTCTCTCTCACTCACACACACACACACACACACACACACACACACACACACACACACACACACACACACAGGCACTGAATGGTTAATTTGGCAGTTAAAGCAAGAGTGTGGATAAACTGTCTCTCCATATGCAATAGCAGTTGTGCTCCTGGCAGGTTTTTTTTTTTTTTTCTGCATCCCATCACTGCCTTGGACCATGTTTGATATTTTGGCAGTTGGAGTTTCAGGAAGGCGGGAAAAGCCACCTGTACAGTTGTAACAATTCATTATATCCCCATTATCCTCACAAACATGCTCATCTCTCAGCCTAATCATCCTTGTACCAAATTATCACCAGTCAACTCAATGAGCTGACTGGTGCTATATTTGGAAAATAATTTAATATGTTTGGATTTTTGTTGTCAGAATATGGTTATGTATCTTAAATATAGTCTTCTCCGAGTTACTACATTAATTACACAAAACACCAGAGCATGCATTTTTCAACAAACTTAATTATGACATTAATGATAATGTTATTTGGCCACCTTTTTTTTTTCTTCTTCATTACCACCAGCCCTATAGCACCACATGATGCGTGAACATTTACCTCAAATAAGTTGTTTGCAACTGTAGCAGCTCCACGCAGTTATAGCATTGTTGCCTGCTGTTCTAAAAATACTGTATATTATGGTATGTTCTGTGTAGCAATTGGCCATCTGTAATCTATATTTTGCATTTGTGCCAGAAAGCATTATGCGTATGGGATTACTTTTCAGAGCAGATGGATGAATGTGAGGCTTATGTCATAGTATCACAATGGGGTTATTTCACCAGCATGTGAAGAACCCCTTTTTCCTCACCATGCTTGTGTGTCTGTCTGTGGTCCTCTTTTACGTTTACTTCTTCACCCACTCTCAGTCTTTCGCCACTTTGGTCTGAGCCCCTTCCCCTCTCTCCTTTTCTTCCTTCCTTCTTTCCTTCCTAGAGGAGATTTAAACTTTGAACAAAAGGCAGAAGAAGGAAAAGTTTGTGGAAACATTTGAAGTGTTTTTCCCCCTTCGCTGTTCTGAGAAATGTCATCCACACCCAAGGAACAGTTTCAAAAGAAGCAGAAAGTAGCTGACTAAAGCCAGACAATGCCCACGGCTCCCTCTAGCTCATCCAAATCCTTGTATTGTTACTGTAGTTATTTGTGTTGCTCTTCCTCTGTGCCCCTCCAGGGTTTTGGTTTATCTCTGCTCAGTGCTGAGGTCTTGTCAGAAAATGAGGGCAGGGCTGCCGTTTTGGTCTCAGGTCAACTTGCAGCTCACCAAAGTTTAATTTTAATCTGAAAATGAACTGAAACTTGCAGCTAATGACAAACCTGTCAGTTCTGACATTTTTCTTCTTTCCAGAATTAGCTCAGTACGACTACAGGAAGCAGGGCAGTGCACTGAACAGTGCCACGGCAGTGGTATCTGCTCAACAGGCAGAAGGTCCCTCATCTACACTTTAATCCTCAAATCACATGGTGAAACTTACGCATGACCCACTGTAGACAGTTATGTATGTAGTCCTGAATAAAATGGTCAGTAATATTTATTTTCTTCAAGTGAGTGCATTCTAGTGATTGGGATCACAGAACTATTAGGTTTAAGATTTTTAAGTGCAAGTGCTGTGATACCATTTAATTCCCAACTGAAAGACATTTATGTTGTAGGATTAAAGGGAAATAATGTCCCCCACCTTTGCAAAAATAGCTTTGTCCTTAGTTTGCTGCGCTACCGTTTAGTCCTTTTAAAGGTTTAGTTGTTTTTTTTTTTGTCTTTAGAACCGTGGAGGGGAAGTGTGTCAGATGAATTATTTACAGAGCGCAGAGTTAAGATAACAAAATGCTGTAGAGTTTTAGACAGGCTGGTGCCGACAGGGTTATGCAGGCTGTGCAGTGACCTAAGCATCAGAGAACTAGAAAATCCTAAAGCCATAAATTGTACCTTACTGTGTGTGCTATTTGAAATTGCATTACAATAGTCTCTCACACAGTATGCTATCATGCAGATAGTTTCCACTTATTCAAGATATATAATGATAGTTACAGAAATATTAACTCTCCAACACTTTATTTGTACTTAAAAAAAATGCTAGGCAGTGTCTGGCTGTTAAAAACACTGGCATTACACATGAAAGCCAAAGCCGGGGCACTTTCTGAAATACTGAGAGTTCCAAAGATGTTTCAGTGCTGCTTCAGGTTTGGGGTTTCCCTATATTCACTGAAGCTCAATACTTTAAACCCTTGACTCTCTAATCTGTGGAAACAAACAGGTTGTACTCAGGTTTTGTAGACCCAATTCCGCAACCAGTTTGCTTATAGATAATCAATCAAGGCAGATTTACCATCTCTCCTTCATCGAATCTTTAGAATTGGTTAACACACACAAGCACACATACCCAAACCTGTGAAGACTGCTTAAGTGGACATTTAATCATCAAGGACCTTCTTGTTGCTGATCCACTGAGTGGATCAGACACACACACGCGCGCACACATTGTTCCTTGGTGTGCATAAAACGCACACTCTGTTGCGGTGGTAGAGTATCGATTCTCTGTGTTGTTCTTGCGCTGTTGGTTAAACAAGACAGTAATAATGGAGCAACACTGTTTAGTCTGCTTATTGAACTGTGACTCGCTGACATTGATTGTTGCTTTCCACTTTGAGAATGCATTTGCGTCTCTGTGTGTTTGCATATGAGACTGTGATTTTTGTGACAAGTGTAGCTACGGATGTTAAGGTGTGCGTTTGTAGTTGGCCTAGACAAAGAAAGGAAGTGTTGCATCAGAGGACTGACTGTTTAAGTTTCCTTCACTAATTTGTCTTTTTTTTTCTTCAGTAGTTAAAAAGAAGGATGAGGCGCAGTAAAGAGTTCAAAACCTACGGAGTAGGGTGCGTGCCAATCACAGCTGTTCCCTGCACTGTGCAGTTGGAAGTTTCCTGCATGTTGTCTGGATGAGTAATAATATATTGGAAGACTAGACATGCAGCGACGAGACCACTGAAACAGGCATAAAATGTCGGGCACAACAGAAGGCAAAGAGCTTGTCTGGAAATACTTAATATTTCAGTATGAACTAAGCATTATCTAAGAGCATCTAGGGCAAATCATATGCAAAGAGTGCTGTAGAGTTGTGTTTGCACTGCAAATAAACACAACTAACTTATACGATAGCCTGAATACACACCACAAACCGCAGTATAACAAATGCACAAAGCTACAGTGGTGTGAAAAAGTGTTTGCCCCTTCCTCATTTCCTGTTTTTTTGCATGTTTGTCACACTTAAGTGTTTCGGAACATCAAACCAATTTAAACAATAGTCAAGGACAACACAAGTAAACACAAAATGCAATTTGTAAATGAAGGTGTTTATTATTAAAGGTGAAAAAAAATCCAAACCATCATGGCCCTGTGTGAAAAAGTGATTGCCCCCTAAACCTAATAACTGGTTGGGCCACCCTTAGCAGCAACAACTGCAACCAAGCGTTTGCGATAACTTGCAATGAGGCTTTTACAGCGTTCTGGAGGAATTTTGGCCCACTCATCTTTGCAGAATTGTCCTAATTCAGTTACATTAGAGGGTTTTCGAGCATGAACGGCCTTTTTAAGGTCATACCACAACATCTCAATAGGATTCAGGTCAGGACTTTGGCTAGGCCACTCCAAAGTCTTCATTTTGTTTTTCTTCAGCCATTCAGTGGTGGACTTGCTGGTGTGTTTAGGATCATTGTCCTGCTGCAGAACCCAAGCTTGAGTACACGAACAGATGTTCGGACATTCTCCTTCAGGATCTCTTGGTAGACAGCAGAATTCATAGTTCCATTTATCACAGCAAGTCTTCCAGGTCCTGATGCAGCAAAACAGCCCCAGACCATCACACTACCACCACCATATTTTACTGTTGGTATAATGTTCTTTTTCTGAAATGCAGTGTTCCTTTTACGCCAGATGTAATGGGACACACACCTTCCAAAGAGTTCCACTTTTGTCTCATCGGTCCACAGAATGTTTTCCCAAAAGTCTTGGGGATCATCAAGATGTGTTTTGGAAAAATTGAGACGAGCTTTAATGTTCTTTTTGCTCAGCAGTGGTTTTCTCCTTGGAACTCTGCCATGCCAGGCCATTTTTGCCCAGTCTTTTTCTGATGGTGGAGGCATGAACGCTGACCTTAACTGAGGCAAGTGAGGCCTGCAATTCTTTGGACGTTGTTGTGGGGTCTTTTGTGACCTCTTGGATGAGTCGTCGCTGCGCTCTTGGGGTAATTTTGGCGGCCGGCCACTCCTGGGAAGGTTCACCACTGTTCCATGTCTTCGCCATTTGTGGATGATGGCTCTCACTGTGGTTCGCTGGATTCCCAAAGCTTTGGAAATGGCTTTATAACCCTTTCCAGACTGATATATCTCAATTACTTTCTTTCTCAATTGTTCCTGAATTTCTTTGGATCTCGGCATGATGTGTAGCTTTTAAGGATCTTCTGGTGGACCTTACTGTGTCAGGCAGCTCCTATTTAAGTGATGTCTTGATTGAGAACAGGTGTGGCAATAATCAGGCCTGGGTGTGGCTAGATAAATTGAACTCAGGTGTGAAAAACCACAGTTATAGTATGTTTTAACAAGGGGGGCAATCACTTTTTCACACAGGGCCATGATGGTTTGGATTTTTTTTCACCTTTAATAATAAACACCTTCATTTACAAATTGCATTTTGTGTTTACTTGTGTTGTCCTTGACTATTGTTTAAATTGGCTTGATGTTCCGAAACACTTAAGTGTGACAAACATGCAAAAAAACAGGAAATGAGGAAGGGGGCAAACACCTTTTTCACACCACTGTAATTGCTAATTTGAATTGTCCATCCTGCACAGCATGTCCGTGTATCCATCCAGCGACAAAGATGCACTGAAATCACCAGTCACATTCCATTTTGCCCATTAAACACAGTGAGTAACAAAACCTTCAGGACAAAAACTGGATGAAAGATGTGTCATTTAAAGTGGTAATACTCGCACTTTATGCAAAAGATCGCAAGGGAAATAAAGAGGTATCGCTCAGCTGTTAAGTATTTTGCTGAGAGTTTTATTCATATTCATCATGCAGGTATAAAGAACGGAGTTTGTTTTTGGTGAATGAGGAGGACCACTTTTATTTTAATGCAAAGATTTGTACATTAGCATGAATGTCACACAACATGGATGTGAAAACACTGCCGTGCTTACGTGATGATGAGCTGGATATTGATCAAAATAATGGTGATAATCATTTTTGCCATAATCATAAAATTAGAGAATACACTGAATGAAACAGTTAATAAAATGTAAATAGTCAGTGAAGACGCTATCTGGTGGTAAGACTTAACTGAGAGTGACAAAGGTTAAAAAATAAGAGAGCTGCGCAAACAAGGCGAGAGAAGATGAAGGGAGCAGATTAAAAAGCAACGAAAACTCTGGAGAGAAGAAGAGCGACATCTTAGATTTCAGTGACACAACTTGAGCAAAACTGTTTCAGTCATATTTCATGTCTGCATTACATCTCCAAAAATCTGATGTCTGATTCTGAAAATAGTGTTGTGTTGTATCCGAGACCCATGACTGCAGTAATGTTTAATCATTCATAGTTCATAGTTTTATTATTCAGGATAAGAGCCAAGATGGGACACCAGTGTAGAGTTGGTATAAATTAATTTTACAATTAATGAGTGTAGAGTGAGAATACACACACACACATACACACAAAAGCATCTATGTATGTTTTTAAAATTTCCATCAAGGGTTTTAGGGTGTTTATTTATTTATTTTGGGGTGGCACGGTTAGCACCATTGCCCCACAGCAAGAAGGTCCTGGGTTTGAATCCCCTGGCTGGCTGGTGCCTTTTTGTGTTAAGTTTGCATGTTCTCCTCTTGTCC
This sequence comes from Pterophyllum scalare, assembly GCA_024447675.2. NCBI lineage: Eukaryota > Metazoa > Chordata > Actinopteri > Cichliformes > Cichlidae > Pterophyllum > Pterophyllum scalare. Next base: position 142,815 of record JAMQGT020013586.1, read on the forward strand.
ACATTGGCTCCCTCTAAGTACTCCAGCTTCCTCCCACAGTCTAAAGACATTTGTGTTAGGTTAATTGCTGATTTTAAACTAAACATAGTTGTGAATGGTTGTCTCACTGTGTTAGGCCTGAAGTGTGCTTCTGCATCCTGTCCTATGTGTGTAACTAGAAATCCCCTTTGAACCCTACGCCATAACCTGACACACACACCTCTGGAGTAATGTAACTACACGTCGGGTTGATGCATCCCACAAGGATTGTGAATACTGCGTAGGGTTCAAAGGGAATTTCTGGTTACGTACGTAAGCCCCACAGAGACCCAACCCAGAAGTCTATATCAGGCCTTGGCCTGTAATAGATTGCTGACCCATCCACTGTGTAGCACACCTCTCATCCTTTGACAGCTGTGAAAGACTCTAGCTCAACTCTGACTCTGAATTGCATAAGTGTAAGAAAATGAATGAATGTGTGGATGGATGTTTTCATTGCTGTTGTGTAGTGTTGTGGTGTACTGCAGAACGTCATGTGCTGAAGCAAAGTACCTAAATAAAACTTAAGTCCTGTCATGTTATTAACTTTTAAAGTGCTATCCTTTAGGCTTCAAAAGAATTAATTGAGGTCTGTGCATTTCTATTTATCACAAGGAGTTTTGATATTACACAAGGTAATGCGCTCAAATTTCAATGCCTAAAGGCCTACAATCATCCATGAATAATTCATGACGGTTCAATATTGAAATTGGTCATTTGTTTCCATGCCAAAGCTCTTTTGAAAGGCGAATTACAGAATTCTTTGGCACTCAATAATGAATCATCAAGATGTTTTGATTTGACACTGAGAGCATCTAGTATTCGGTGTGCTTATTATAATGAGCCAGGGCTCCAAAGCACCTCAGACATTTCAGCGCTTTCCACATCTCCGGCTCAGGAGCTGAATTGGTCTCTCTGAGACTCGCAGAGGGAGATGCTTGGTCTGCATTTTCTGGTCTATCATTAAAGCTCTTCCTAGTTTTCTGGTAACTCACATACATGCACATACACACTCAGGAGACCAATCCAATAATGTATGCTATGTTCTTGAACATACTTTGGTATATATTCAAAACAGATGCAGACAGGCATTCAAAAGTCAATCGTCTTTTAAACTAAAATCTAAAATGCAAATGACTGCAAATGAGCGGTGGGAAATGTTGCTGTATAGTGCTACATAATCTGGGAAGGTGTTAATGTTTCAGATTTTAAATCTTAAAATCAGAATCACCTCACAGCAGCCAAAGCTAACTTTGTGGCTTGAAGCTGTGATTGGTTCATTTTGAGCTGTTTGGGATGCTGCACCAGTCCTTTTCTCTCTCACTTGCTCATTCTCTGTCTTGCTCTCACTTTCTTTTTTTCATTTCAGCATTTTTTTTTCCCCTCCTCTTGCCGTAAAGGCCAGAGGCAGTGTCCCGAGGGGGAGTGGAGTGTGTTTGTGGATGTGTGTGAGACAGCGTTCAAGAGATAGTGAATATGCAGAAGTGTCTGAAAGAGAAAGATAGTGAGATGTAGAGATGAGAAAGGGATTGTGGGTCTCTTGTCTGTGCATGTGTGTTTGTGTGTGCACTGCCATTCCTCAGGCTCGCTAATTGGGACATGGGCCCTGTCTGTGCTTTGCACCAGCCATTTTGATATAAGTCCCACATGAGCATTGCTGTAAATCTTGATAATGGTATTAAGCTTGTCGAGCTGTTCTGGGACTTTAGCCTGCAGTGCGTGCAAACACTCGCTCAAACACACATACACTATCATAGGTTGGTGTGAGCAGTGCTTATTTATGTAGGGAAGACCCACATGTGCATACTCACAATAGCTGAAACTCTTACCCGGTCTAACCCTGTTACTGTAGCAAAGACAGACCTCTGTGACACTTAAAACAGCTTATTACCCCTGTTATAAATGTATTTCAGAGATCTTTGGGGAGACAAAAGCTCTATGCAGAATCAAAGTGACAGTGCTTTATGCTATAGTGCTGGTTAGACATGTTACTTTGTGAAAAATGTCACAGCAGTAGCTATCATCTTGTCAGCATATATAGTGGGCAGTGTAGAGAGATTGCTGCATGGCTTGATTGGTTTGTGTGTCTGTAACTGTACAATGAGAGCACTGAAATTGTTCAACTACCTCAGCTGGTTTCTGACATATTAAGGCTAGCAAGAGATATATTTTATAGTGCTGCCTTCTAACTCAGCTTGGTAATTTTTTGGGACACTTGGCCCGTAAAATCTTAATAGCAGTTCTATTCTGACGAGTGTCCAGAAAAACAAGAGATGTTGCCTTGAAATAAAGTGAAATTATTCCATCCATCCATGTTGTAATGAGTCAGCTCGTTACGACTTACAGTTCAACTATCTAAATTAAGCTTGCACTAGTAAGCAAATTGGCTGGTGCATTACTTTGAAGGTAATGCTAATACTAATGTCTCAGTCACTTTAAGGCAATGATGATATGACAAAATCTTTGATTTGTGTCTTGTTCTGTTTGTTTTGATTTGAAACAAGTCATACAGTAATAGGTGATTCCAGAGATATTGTCTTCCAGCACAGCAACATAATTTGCTTTGATATCGTGAGATATGCATCATTAGTCTGTGCAAACCACATAAACAAACCTTATTTTGCTGTGCATTTCAAATAGCATGTTGACTGTATTGCTGAAACTGTACCAGCAGTCCATCCACTTGTCTCCCTGCAAATGCAAATGTTCTACCAGCCAAGTGCTGTAAAAGCTAATGAGAGTAATGAGGTCTAGTGCACTCAGTGATAGGCTCGACATAAAGGGAATATGTTGGGGTTAGGCGCACTGTGATATATGGATGCCTGCAGCTGTTCCTGGTAGCTCAGGCTTAGTTTATGTTTCCATTTCAGAGAGCAGCTGGAAAATATTATGATGCTGATGATGAGAGCGAGGGATAAGTGACACAGACTACAAGAGAATGAATAAAAAAGAATACTGACAAAGAAAGATAAAGAGAAGCCTTCGATTAAGAGACTTTTAAAGGACTCAATATTTTTGCATCCCTCTCAGGGATAATCTTCAAATTCATTCAAAAAAAGCCCTTTATTGTAGTTTCAGATACTAATGAATCTTCCCCTTGGGATTTTTACTGGAACATAGCAATAACAATGTCTTATTAGTGTCAGGGAAATTTTGATAAAATATGTGTGAATTTCCTGCATTTATACCCACAGACAAATACACACAAGAATGCAGTCCTCTTGGAGTTCTATATAATCCCTCTCCTTAGAAAACTGTCAGAGAGTTTAGTGTTTCTTAGGGGAAACGAGGGGGAATTTAATCGGCATGACACCAGCAGGGGAATCTAATAAGGGAGACACCAGTGGGACTTGTTTAATGATTTTCTCCTTCCGCCTTTTTCAATTAGAGTACCTTGCTGTGATCTCTGCTGAGTCTGTCATTTTTTTGTAACTCTTTCTATTTTCAGGCTTTTTACCTGTCTGCCTGCTGACTCCCTGTACTGGGCTCTTCATTTCCTAGTTGTTCTGAAGTCTCTCACTCTTTCAGTGCAGATAACTTTATTATAAGAGACTAGAATTGGTATGCAACTATATTCACATTGTATAAAATGAATATTAAATTATTTTAATACACTACTGAGTTTGTAAACTCCTCCCACTGTGAGGTTAAGGTCAGGTCAGCAAACTGCTGACTAAGGCCTGATTTAGACTTTTGCGTTGAATCTTTGTAGAGCCTACGATGTAACCTATGTAAATGGTCTACATCGTTGCCGGCATTTATGCTTCTGTGAGGTGCATTATGTGTTAATTATCATGTGGTCATCTTTTCATTTTTTACATGTGTTAACAGCCAATAGAAACAAATAACATGCTGGAACCTTTTCCCATTTGATTGTTATTCTGTCACTAATAAATTCAAAAACTGTGGCAAGAAAGTAGCCAGAAATGCACAGGAGGGATCGACTGTGCTGAAAAGGCCAATAACAGTAGTTGCGGGCTGCGACGACCAATGTGCATATAATTAAAATCTTCAGTTTTGATCATTTGCTTACAAAGGTATACATATTTTAAATTAAGGAAAAGTATGATGGTTTGAATATTGTTTATCTCAGGAGAGAAAACCCCAGACTGAATCTGTTTGAGTTGAGAACCCCCCTCCCCCATTCATCCTGCACATTTGTTTAAAAATTTTTTCAATAACTCAAAGGAGTATTTGTAGAAAAAGTTGAAGAGGGTTAAACTTTTATTGCAAGAGAGCCCTGAGCTTCTGGAAAGACTAATTGGAGTCTAAACAAGGCCTTTTCTTTTCTTTTTCCCAGCAAACAAGGTCTTGGGGTGGGATGGACTACAAAGGAAGAAGAAAGTGAGCAGAAACCTGCAACTGTAATTGTAGCTGTAGTAGTGCCACTGCTTTTGCTTTAGTGGGTTCATAGTTTTATCATTCAGTATACATCAGAGGTTCAAGGTATTAGGGGTTATGGAGAAAAAATATTGTAAAGGCCATGAATATGTTTGGATATTAGAAGTAGCCAATCATCTTATTAGAAGCTTTGTTTACATTCTGAGCCAGTGTTTCCCTAAACATTTGTGTTTGTTATGGATATTTTTGTTTCAGAGTCTGGGATTAAATTTCAGACCAGTGTAAGACCAGTGCTGATCTGTGATGAGAGAAAGGATGCGGGTGTATAAGTCCCTTCTCAATGATTTTATATGCATTTTGTTTAGACAGCTCTATGGATACAGTGTCCTAGAAGAGATGTGTATTTTTCTTATTATACTTTGACTTATATCACTCATTATGTTACACTTATATGACAATAATTAAAAGAGAAACATGAATTTAGGTTTCACTTATGAGCAGAGCTTGTCTGACCTTATGAGAGTCAGTAGGTCACATTACTTCTGAGCCATTAGCCAACTGGTACTCCTGCCCAGATCTACCCTAGCAACGTGCTGCCCCCACCCCCCTCTTACCCCTCCACAATCTCTTTCTGTCACTTTCTTTATACCTCGCTCTCCATATGTACCTCATGTCCTGAAGATGCATCATACCTCCATGTCTGGACTGTCTGGGAGGTTTATGTCTTCATTCTGTTGATGTGGGTGACAAGGCATTCTGTTACCTCCGCTGGCAGGGCATTCCTTTACCTCTGGTGACAGAACATTCCATTGCCCACAGTGACAGGACTGGGAATCATCAGGCTTCAAGCAGGAGCGTAGTGCTACTGTGGCAGAGAGGAGACACCGCAATGCCAGGGGTGACTTTCAGTGTGTGTTCATGTGTGATAACGCTTGTATGCTAACGGGCGTAAGTGTGTGAAATGTGGGACTGCGTTAAATATGAAATGCCGGAGGGCCTTACTAGTATGTACAAAAAGTCCAAAAAGTTTGGCAGCAAGAGTAAAGGTTAAAATCAGGAGGGACAAAAGGAATACAGGTTACCCAATGTGTGCTTGTGAATGTGTGTTTGGGTTTCGAGAAAACAGGTAGTAAAGGGCAATGTGGAAGAGTAGCTCTTGTGGGGTGGGAGTAGGGGGTGGGGGGTGGGGTAAAAAGGCAGTGAAGGGTGAAGAAGGATGCACTTCACAGAGGAGACCAGTGCAGCAGAACTGTGTACTGCCTTAAATCTCAACCCATTTCCCTAATTTATTCCCTTTACCAGCTGTTTTTGTCTTTGTGTTGAAAAAAAAAAGTCAGGCAGTAAAGAAGCAGACTCCTTCAGCTCTGACAAATTAGCTAAGAGTGGGCAGTTGAATTCACCTAGGTTTGGACAAACAGGGGAAAAAGAGCGACATATTTAGATCTGCAATGCTTTAAAACAATTGCTGGTAGAGATGACAGGGAGTTTGCTCTAGAGTTTGCAGATAGTTGTATGCCATTGCCTGGCTCACAGTGGGAGAGAAGCTATAAATCAGAAATTAGATCCCTGGACCCCAGCTTGCACACACACACACACACGCACACACACACACGCACACAAATGCTTATGTTAATGACATCACATCACTTGGGATATGCTGCAAGCTTTTCACATGTAATATATGACTTTTTATTTCTCTTCATACATTTATAATGCAAGCATATTTTTGATTTCTTAATTGATGCATACTATACACAAGTGCAGCTTGTATTATAACTAATAACACTGAATTTGCCTCAAATTAAACCAGGTCATGGATAATTAAGATTATAACAGACTGGGATTTGCAAACTATTTGTAATTTGTCTTACATGTCTGTGATCTCATAAGACAAGTAAAACCAAAGGCATAGAGTGAAGAACTCTGTCAGAGCTCATCATACAGAAAGACAGGCTGAAAAAATACACTAAGAAACTTCTCACTGCATCCTACATTTTCACTTAAAGAGGAAGGCAATAAAACTAGAAACCATTAGCAGCCATTAGGTCGGTGTCAGTCAGCAGCAGAATAACAACCTCGGAGTTAGCAGTCAGATGGTTCACAGAACTGAGGCTGGATGAATGAAATTTAACTTTCAGCTGACTGAGGTGCAGCCCTCTGTACAGAAAAATGCTATATAGATCCTAAACAAATCTATATTTAGCCCTCTGGGGTCTAGGGTTTAATTGGCCATTTTTGACTACTTTTGATTTTACCTTTATAATTCACCTTAAAAACTGTGTACCTTGCCTTGTTTGATATCATCTCTTTCAGCACAACTTCACTTGTGATTGTACAGTAATTTTTAAATTTTGACATAGTGTATATTGGACCTAAAATCAGACAAAACATAAACACTAAGTAGAATTTCTTTTTTTTAATTGCCAAAACCGAAAAACCTGTTTAACAAGCAATTTTTATAATTTATAATGGAAATATAAACCTTATGTACAAATTTAGTAAATAAAGTTATATACAACTATTTACATTAAAATGCAGGCAATACCTCTGGTGTTTTTTTTTTTCTTTTTTGGACAACTATTTACAGAACAATCAGGTGTCACAGTAAGATGCCACATAAATTATTTGTGCCACTCTAAAAAACAGTTCCTGGCCACCACAAGACAGAGGGGCACATTACAGGCCTAACATTTCCAGGTGTGACACTCCTCCTGTTGTACACCTGGAGACAGCGTAACATTTGAGTCTACCTTTTGTGTCTCTTTGACTAGCATTTGCCTTTCCATGACTGCACAACACACTAACCATACACGCTAACACGCTAAATGTCACAAATCTCTCAAATTTCAAAACTCACCATCAATATTGTTTTCTGTCTTTCGCCACTGTCACTCCCACAAGTTTCACCTCTTGCTCAGCAACCAGATGCCACATGTTGCCATTTAATTTTTTTTGATTTGTTGATGAGGTGCACTTTTGCACCAATAGGAAAGGGGATATTATGATTTATTTATTTATTTTTACTCACAAGCACTTTCTGCTGGTGAATATCCCGCTTTTTACCGTTTCTTTCTTGCACCAAATGTGCATCAAACGTGATGACAATATTCAGGAAAAAGGGTGTTGTAACTTATTTATCATAGGTTTGGTTTTACTTTATTAACACAATTTAAAAACTATTGTTTTTCTGCACCATAAAAATGTACCGATACATCAACTCCTCCAACAAATTTCAATACTGTACATGTAGCAATCTCCACAAGGAGTGAGACAAAAAATGTCCGTTGTCTAGTATTTTTTTTTTAATTATATAAAATTATTAAGAAATACTTATAGCATACATATTTGCACAGACATGAACAGAAATGAGATTCATTTCATTTTGTGTTACACCAAAAATGCTTAATTTGTTTCCTTGGCATAGATCATCCATTCAGCAGTGGGGGAAGAGGTATCATTTTACAGGAGACATGGTCACAGATGCTTAAACACATTCGCACGCACACACACACACACCCGTACAGGTTTACTGTCAATCCTCTGAATGGCTAGAATTACTGGCTTTAGAAATGGATTCCCTATGTGTTCCTGTATACCAAGTATTTAGTTTTAAGTACAGTCTTAACATGTAATTCATTTTCCACATAGAACAAAAGGTTCTATTCATTTGTGTGTCTGTAAGGGATTCTTTGGGAAAACGACACCTCATCTGAGACGGGAGTAATTTTGGCAGAATTAATCAATCTGACGGCTCACCCTCTATAAGCTCACTTTGTCCTGCCCTTATGCCTCATCTGCTCCCAAAAAAGTAAAACAGTTTGGTCAGACTTTTTTCTTTTCCCCCTCAACTGTCCTGCTCCCTCTACCGTTTCCCCTCTCTGCTTCCCTCCATGTAAAGGAAACAGTTTAGGGAACAGTTAGTCAATCGGACCACTCCGTCCCGCAGAGGGAGTGCAGAATAACGAGCACTGCTGGTGGATAATGGTCATGATTTAGCTCCCTAGTCAAAAGGTTACCCTGCTCTTGCTCCAGAATGAATGGACGTAATAAGATATCCCTTGGATAAGTAAGTCTCACATGAACTGCAGTGCTGTAGAACCCCCAAAGCCTACTTGTAACAGTTATTTTCAGTTTTAAAGGGGAAGTTCAGTTCTTTCTCAGAAAGAATATGTTTTATTGAAAGAAACTCACTTATTGAGAGAGAGTACAAAGACTACAATAGGGTGATGGATGCAGAAATTAAAAGGGAAAATCACAGGTGCCATTCCCATTATCTTGACGCACATAGGAGATAGGGAACCATTGGCCTGATATAATGTCCACCCCGGGAAGCAGAGAGGAGGTCAGGGGAAGAAAATGGATTGATTTCTATCTCACAGCTGCCGTTTAAAAATTCTGCACATGAAGCTTTTTCTTCAGTCATCTAGTCAGTCAGTATATCTTACAAGTTGGATGCTGAAAGAAAGTTCTTGGGTGACACGACCACTCACTTACACACACAAATATAAGCATGCATGCATGTACACATACATGTACAGTGGAGTGAATAGGAGCAGCCTAATCAAAGATTCATTCCACAACTGCCAAACTCTTACAGTAGCTGCATTTTGCAAGTATTTGCAAGTTTGTAGTCTACAATTTTGATTTGATTACTTGTGCGTGTTCCTGTTTGTGTATTTTGCATGTTGTGCCTTTTCATGCACAGTGTGTGTTTTGCGTAGGTGCTGACATGCGGTAGTGATTACATGTGCATTTCCAGTGCTTGAGTGCTGGAGTTGGCTATTTGAAACACATGTTTTCTTTGTTTCTCTGTTGGCTACTCTGGAAGCTGAGAGGGTGGTATACACCCACACACAAACACTAAGGCAGGGTGGTAAGTTGCTACTGAGTCAACACTAATTAATGCCATATTGTATGTTTACAAGCCAACTTTTTCCATTCTGCTCTTTTTTTCTCTTGTCTGATGGCCTTATGCCACAAAATGATTATTATAATAGAATAAAAAACTTGAGCTAGCATTTTAAAGGCAGCAGTAGAAAGTGACAGCAAAAATATCTGCATGTATTTGTGTGTTAAGAGTTGTTGACCTTGTTACTCAGCCAGGGCGTTGCTAAGCTAGTTACCCATTAACTGTTGGAGCCAGTAGGGATGTCACTAGAAATTATATTTATGGTACCTTTTGATATCAAAATTCTAAAAATGCAGTGTTAGTTTTTTTCAGTACTGTAAGTACCATAGGCAGTATGGAATATGGTTGTCAAAAAATTGATACTTGGTCCTCACCTCCTCCAGCTGAAACACAACTTCACCCTCCCCTCACTAGTAGCTGAATGCATGAACAGTAGCAAAAGTAGCAAAGCATTCAAATGAGTGGCACTTTGGTCTCTATGAAGAATTTTATGAGGTCTGTAAAGTTTCCATTTCAACAACACTGAAATATCGAACAGTCAACATAAATGTTAACCTGGCCAGCGCACATGTTAACGTTAGCCATTTAGCAATTACTCACATTAACTGCTTGTTAAGTTGGCTTTAAGAGAGCCACTAGCAACTGTGGCTAGTATTAAAAAATAATCTTAGATTGAAACTGAGAAAAGTCTAGCATAAACTAGGCAGAAAAATTGTCAGTTTCCCTAACTGTGATCAACAAAAAATATGCTGCCAAGTCACCAGAAGCACAGGAAACAAACAGGGGTGTAGCTGAATACATTTGCACAAACTGATATTGTTTTAATCTTTCTGTTAAAAAAAAAAAAAAGGCTTTTAAATTCCCCCCCCCCAAAAAAAAATTAAAAATCAGTTTTAACAGACAAAAATAGCCATAGCCTGCCAACTTCTCAATTTAGAGTAAGACTTAGTCAGTGAAGTCAGTGAATATAATGTTCAGGAGAATCTGAAAGGTCTGATAGTTAAATTTTTAGACATGGTATGAAAACACAGATTTGCAGTGATTCTCTTGGAATTAACCATTTTTGCCACAAAATTTTTTTTTAAAATGCGTGTTTGACTGTGCTTTAATAAGCAGTTAGTTTGTGCTTTCTCACCCACTAGTCACTGTTTTCCTCCTCTGTTTTCCTTCAGCAGTCCTACATTTGCTACATTTATATCTATGTAAATGTGCCTGACTTTCTTTTATTTTAAATGAGAATTTGAGTGTATACATGGATAATGATTTGTAAGATAGAAGCAAAGAGTGGTTAGAATTCAACTGTTTCCACAGCGCTGAAGGAATGAATGACTCGTTTTCCTTATTTCTTTCATTGGTATATGTCGCCTTTATTTGTTGCTCTTCTTTTTGTCTCTTGGCCCTTCTGTATCCCTCATTCATGCATTCTCTCATCCCCCCACACTGTGACAGGAAAAACCTTCTTCTTCTTTTCCTTTATGCTGAACAAAATGCAGCATCGCCACCGTTTGGGAAAAAATAAAAATACGCCTACTCTCCTAAAGTGATTCATAGCAAAGGGAACACAAATAGTACTTTTGAGGAACAGAAGCTCCTCTGAATTTATAGTAAACCAAGTTTTTTTTGTATTTTGTAGATTATTAATTCATGAAATGTATTGATTGATTTTATTTTTTCTTTTTGAGTTGAATTGGATGTTTTCCATCTGTCAAGGTTCACCTTTTCTTTTTGGTCGTCTCTCTTCATTCTGCCCTTTTTTCCTGCTATTTTAAAATCATAGAGATCCCCCCCAGAGAAAAATTGTCCCAGTGTTGGGTTTCTTCTAGGAGAGAATATCTGAGGGGTAGCTTACAAGCATTTGTGTGCACCAGCATGCACTGCCAAATGAATGTCTGGTTTAACAGTAGGAGGTGAAACTATGCAAAGAGAGACTGCATTACTTTTGTTTTTACAGGCAGTTAAACATTTTCTTATGGCATTAATACATTCATGTGTTGTATGTACACGAGTTTGATTTTAAAATACTAGGTCCTTATTCAATGTCAGCACCTTAAATTAAGTCTAAACACAGCAGCGCCCACCCACCCACACTTACTGTATTGTTTAGTGTATACTCTCCTCATCAAATGTCACTACATCTCTGACATCCAGCTGGCAACAGGTTTTTGACTGACATGTGAGACAGCCAATTATAAAAGTTGCGGAAATGAACAAAACATGTAGCGGCTCCTGTTGGTTTATGAATAAAACATAAAACTGATTTATGGTTTGATTTGGATTCTGTTTCACATTTACTTGTTGTTGCATATTGTTGGCTGGCTGACAATATTGAAGAAAAGTGTCAGGTAATGGTGTGTGTTTGTGGGTGTGCGTGTTTACAGGAAATGCCACACATTGACACATGGTAAAAATCAATGTCACAATAATTCTTAATACAAAGTTCCTGTGAGGATTCCTGGTTTTAAACCTCACACACCCAAAAAAAAAAAAAAAAGTCAAAGAGGCATTTACAGTGTTATAGTAGACATTTGAGTATATGACTAAAGGAAAATAGTTTCATCTGTTTATTTTTCTCAGTTAGGAGAAGCCAAATTTTGACTACCAGCAACATGTTGTGTTAGGATCAATTCACGAATAGTTATTTTGGCTTGTAATGGAGCTTTAAAGATGTGGAATCAATCTGGGAAAGTCTAACCAAATTACTATTAACACAGTACTGAAGCGAGAAGAAAGAATGTGATGTAGGAATTTGAGGCAGCCTGGGAGTGCTGAGCCACAAACCACAGGGTGACCAAAGAATGGCAAACTCTCTCTCTCTTTCTCTCTCTCCACGCACCCTTCTCAGCTTCCCACACTACTGAAAGATGGAACTCAGGACACACACCAGCACTCAGATGGCAGCACTTAGTGAATGGTTGCCCATTTGAAAGTGTAACTCCACCCTACAGGCAGATCCAGAGTGGAGTGCCCACACAGAATGGACTTTAACAATTTTATGTAAAGTTTTTGCCCTCGAGTGTGCTTTTAAAAAGGACAAATCCTGCTGTCTGAGACCCATATAATTCATGGTCAACCTTTACAGAGGACAAAGACTCAGGCGCAGGCAGGCTTGAATGGATACTCCTACATATGTGCTAGGATGTAAGCCTGCTTAATTTGGGGCAACAGAAGCCTCGAGGGCTTTTATTTTTTTCTGTGGAAAATCAGTGATTGAACCAACATGTATGCGTATGTATGTGTGCACGTGCATAAGATGCAGGGGAAAGAAATTTCTGGAACGTGGTCTTTCAATAGAAAGTTGCTAATATAGTTTTTGTTTGTTTTTATTCTGGAAAAAAAAAACATCTTCAAATTATGTCAGTAACCACTCAGCAATTATAGAATATTCTGTAGATAAGAGAAACTTTTCAAATACAATAGGTCCTTCTGTCACTATCTAAACCCAAGTTAAAAATAAGTCCTATAAAAGTCATTGAACCTGTTCTAGATTCACAACTAAAACTCCACCAAATATGACGCAATGAAGCAAAAATGCACATTATATTAAATCTAACAGGCAGGTGTGCCAAAAGTGATGTCAGCATATGACATCACATGAGATCAATCCAAGGATAGTCATATTGGTGTCACTGATAATTTCCTTCATTTTCTTGACTTTGTGTCTGATCCCTATTTACGCCGCTTCCTGCTCTCTAGGCTTGCATTCTCCAAGCTTTCTTGCCTGTATTTCCACGGCTTTCGGTCATTTTGACTTTGCTATAGTCTAAATTGTGACTTTCTAATGCACCATGGGAGATAAAGGCAATAAGTGGGTGGCTTATCTGTATTTTATTAGGTTCTGTCATTGCTCCTGGTTTTTTTGTGCATCACTCATGGCGCTGACAATGTGGAAAGTGTGCTTGGCAGTCCATTTCTTACCATTGCTCAGCAGCACTTCTACGTACTTTCCTTGGTATCATTTTCTTAATGCCCTTTCATTTCTTACATTTTATGCAACAGCCATGCATATTATTTTTAAATAACAGACAAAAACAGTATATGCACACTGCAAACACACTATATGTTAAAGAACCTGCTAATATTTTTACTCCATATAGTTGATAAATCAGATGAGTTGGTGTGAAAACTTCCCCCAAATAACTTTTGACTAGTTTCATAATCAACACAGAATTTCTGCAAGTTATTATTTTAGTTGCAAATATGGAATTCTCACAGATACAAATACAGACTTGTGGCATTCGGTATGGTATACAGAGATTTTTCTCTGGAGCACTTCCGGAATTGTGTCACATTAGTAACTCATTGTGAATGTGTGAGTGTATGTTCATGTACACATGTATGAGTTAACACTTTCCGGTGTGCATGCGTCTCTTTGTCGCTTAATTAGTTTTTAGTGCCAGTGGCAGCTTGATTGTGTGTTTGCTGCCCTCTCACATAGCCACAGCTGTTTTTAGTGTGCTAGTGGTGGGGTGGAGGGAAAAGGGAGTTTGCTATAATACTACAAATGTCTGATTTTATTCATGCCTTAGTGTACGAGTGCCCTAAGCACTCATTATATGCTCTGACACTGTAAATGTCTCTCCTGTGCACACTTACCAAATGGAAAAAAAAAGAGATGGAGAATGCAGGAAAAAGAGGTCAAGAAAAGAACACAGAAGGGAGGAAGAGTGGGGAAAAAAATGGCAATTAAAAGAAAAGGGAAGAGTGGCAAAAATGGGGAAATCTGGTATGACCTTACAAGAATAAATGAAAAACAATGGACCAGTGGAGTAAATTAAAAGGAGCACTTACATAAAATCCCTTCTTCAATAGGGTTTTTAATCCTGATGGCAATTTAATACAACACACAAAGACGCATGTTTATACCGTACAGTATTAATGAAGGAAATGACTTTTCAGTCCACACGAGGTACATAGGAGGCCCCATAAACGGGCTTCTCTCTGGGCCCTTGACTGTAGGCATAGAGAACACTGTGTGTATGTGAGTGTGTGTTTGGGGAAATTATAAATTCTCTCCCACATAAATTAAACAAGGCTCAGACAGAGAAGCAAATGGATGCCTTCCCTTTTGATTTCCCTTCTGGAGCTCAGCTTTCATCTCTCTCTCTCGCTCTCTCTCTCTCGCTCTCTCTCTCTCTCTCTCTCTCTCTCTGTCTCTCTGTCTCTCTCTCTCTCTGTCTCTCTCTCTCTCTGTCTCTCTCTCTCTCTGTCTCTGTCTCTCTGTCTCTCTCTCTCTCTGTCTCTCTCTCTCTCGCTCACAAACATTTACAAACAGAGAATTTTTATGTGGATCTGCGGTTCTTCCTAGTTCTCCCAGGAAAGCCACTCGGGACCAATAATAATCTGTCTACTGATCAGCACTAACAATTCCCAACCAATCACTGAATGTCAGGCCACTAAATGTTGTTGATTTACCCCCCCCACACACACACTTTCTGGATTTCCGCAGGACTTCGGGGCGTTATGGAACAACAGATTTTGAAGGCTTTTGACATTTTCCCACATATTGGTTACTTCCTCCCTCCTGCTCTTCTTCTCTCTCTGTCACATATCCACACTGGCACTTAAAAATGAGGACACACATGGGGATTTTGAAAAGTGGTTTAGGACATTTGCTCTCCTTCAAAGCACTTAAAAGGGATTTCAACAGGAGAAAATGGAAGGAAAGAAATGGTGAAGGATGGAGGAACGAAAGAGGGATGAAGGGAAAGGAGGTGTAAACAGGATAAGGGAAGAGTGGTTCCTTCTTTGAAGCTACCTATAGGTTGGATTGTTGTGTATAATTTGAGTGAATTGTATAATTTCATCTTTGCTTTCATGTTACTTTCTGTTTTGTAAAATATTTTCCTTCTTGAAGTACTTAATTTAGTCTATTATTGAGATTTCTTTTGTACGTTACTTATTTACTACATTGCATTTAATTAGACTTAATGACTTAAATACTTTTCTAAATATTTTTCTTTCCAGCATTGGTAATAACAGGCCTGCAATGGTGGCCACCACTGGCTAAGCATGCACACAAATGCCAGTAAATAAGCTCCTCTTAAAGCCATTTTCCCCTCAATTTCCTCCCCTACTTACTTCGCACTGTGACCCACTCCAAATATTATGGCCTTACACTCTAAAGGAAATTAGAAAAAACATATCATGTCATGGAGAACTGGAAGATGGGACTGGGAAAGGTTAATGTGGCATCTGTATAGCCAAAAATGCACATAATCAGCCTTTTCAAGACTTGTACATACATAAGCAGGAAAATTAGATTTCTGCTGTTTGTTTTCTTCATTTCATCAAAGATAAAGATACAGAAACACATGCAAGACAGATGGGCTTTTCTGGCAGCGTCTCTTTCCATATGTCCACGGTAATTGTGATGTCAGACTTTAAACATTTACATATCCAGAAATTGAAACATACTCTGCCTGTTTTGAACCTTGAAATGTCCCCTCCAGTCCACTATTTGTCGTTGTACCCCCCCCCCGGTCTTACCCAAGTATTTCCTCGTTCCTTATCGCCATGCTTTCACTGTCCTCTGTCTCTTAAAAGGTCTTCTCTGTTGCTCTCACTCTGTCTGCCCTCTTCCTTTAGGCAGATGACACTAACTGCTTATTCTATATAAGCAAAAAATCCTTCCATTGCCTTATCCCATTTATCTCTCTTTCTCTTCCTACACACTTAACCCTATTAGTTACCCTCTGGTTAACTTGTCATTTCAAGTTAGTGTGCTTGCACATGTACCACACAGACAATACCACTATCATTTTGTAGGTTTGTGTGCCTGCATCTACTTGCTACCTGCTCTACTGCCCATCGTGCCGTTGGTGTTAGTGCACAAGCGAGGCGGAGAGTAAACGAGAAAAGAGAAAAAGAGACGCTGACAACTGTTTTGTAATCAGTTTAGCATTAATGCATGATGTGTATGCACTAGTGTGTATGATGTTGCGCAGACTGGTAACATTTTTAGAACCTTTAGGAAGGTGAACTAATTTTTATCAATACGAAAAGCAAAATTAAATTCAGTATTTTTTTTAATCTTGTGTTTTTCTGTTTCCTCTTCCATTGTTGTTGCATCTAATCACAAGTGCAAATCATTTTATGGAAACCGTGTTCAGCAGCACTTAATTATTTTAAGCTGTATCTCTATCAGGGGCACGTCTTTCACGTTCTGTGTTTCTTTCAGTGGGCCATTATTCTTTGAACCATGCTGACAGGTTCACATTGTCACTGTCTTCTTTTGATGTGGAATACAGCAGAAAGGATCCTGACAGCAGCAGCAGCAGAAAAACTCTCTCTGAGAGAAGACCTCACTATGTTGAATTTAACAGTGCCAGCAGAGGTACATCAGAGGTCTCTTTATCTTGCACATTCATCTAATTAAAATAATGTCATTAAATGCAATGATTATGTTAATACTGCATTTAATATAATTATTATGCCCATAAATGCTGACAGCACTTTAAGGGGTTAACTGCCTGTTGTTCTGCTCCATATATTGAATATCATTTAGAAACTTTACTTTCCTGAGAATCCTCATTTGTCAGAATTGTGAAAAAAGAACTGGTACATTGAAGAAAAATCATTCGTACTTGTGCATTTTTGAGTTATAAAAGCACATTCAGCATGAAAAATTGATCTGCGTAAGGTGGGTGTTTGTCGCTTGCAATCACAGAGAGCAGCAGTTTGCAGCTATGTGATTTCTGCGGGCCACAAAATGATATGTTGAACGCAGTATGCATGTATTTCTCACTGTGCTCCCATAAGTATCTAAATTGCCTCTGCGTAGACATAACTCAGCGCCTCGTTTCCAAACAGTTTTATTGACAATGACTGCGTGCCTTAAATATGATATATACATTTATTGCACAGACCCCATTACAGGTTAAAATGATAACCAGTTCAATAGACTGAACTATGGTGAGAATGCACACAAGGCTATAAAAGTGTAGCGGGGCTTTAATATGTATTGCATTGAAGAGGGGAAAAACAGACACACAGAGTCCCTCACTCACACACAAACAAGCACACACCCAATCACAGTATTAGACACACATCAGAATTGACAGGTTAATGGATTCTTGCATTTAGTGACCAAGAAACACATCTCGACCTCAGTAAACCTCGTACCAGTGGTTCCAATTGATGCCAAAATATCACGGACACAGACACAAACCTATAAAACTCGGCTGTGGCAGCCCCCTCAAAGCACATTTATAACCACTGTTAGTGCCATTCCATAAAATCTGAACATGGGGGAGTGCATTAAAATGTCTTCATCGAAAAATCACCAAATACAGTTTCCATTTAGAGAGTAAAAAAAAAAAAAAAATGTTTGTCATTGCTCAGCATTTCCTCTGGCTGAACAGTTAGTTGACAAACATACAGAACAAATGTGGGAATGAGTTAGCCAACTGACATATTTGTGGTATTACGTTTTATGGGGTTGTTTAGTTGTTTTAGATATTTTTCCAGTGTTGAATTAAAACCTCACTGGGTATTTGAATTAAGACTGTTCATTTCTTTTTTTTTTTTATGAGCTGAGCAATTTACTGTTTTATACACCTACTTGGAATGCAGGAAAGTAAAAAGGTAATATGCAGTTAACTGAGAGAGAGAAGAATGGGTTTATTGTCTCCTTCTTTCCAGCATGTTTTAGAGCAGTGAAGTATGCCTTTTCAGTTTGACAGTGTGGTCTGAGGCAAAGGTTTAGCAGAGTCCTCACAAAGAATTAAAAAAAAAAAAAAAGTTCTCTTGCTATGCGTAGTTTGGTCCAGCTGTCCAATTATACTCCATTACTTTAATGCTGACGATTAAAGGCATGGCTCCATCACTGTCTGTGCAATATACCAACAGGATCCGGGTCTAAAGTCACTACGCCAGTCTGTTGTGCTATATGTATTATCTTCGTGTGCACATGCAAGAAGGATTTTAAGTCTGACTTAATCAGAAGCACCATGTATCAATGTTTGCATTGTTGTGGTAATAATCTGATCACTTATATGCATGTATTAGAGAGAGTTTACAAGTGTGTAAGTTAGAATGAGGAATTATATAAACTGCTTAAGTAATATTTAATGAAACTGGACAAAAACACACTGTTAGGACTTTGAGTGTAAATCTGAGAATGCTTTTTTTTTTCTATAAACGTGGCCCCTGGTTGTCTTGCTTGGTTGAAAAATGAGTTAAAACTTATTGTGTAATTGATTTGGGAGCGTGTACTTGTTGATGCTAAGAC
The DNA here is from genome assembly GCA_024447675.2 of Pterophyllum scalare. Taxonomy (NCBI): domain Eukaryota; kingdom Metazoa; phylum Chordata; class Actinopteri; order Cichliformes; family Cichlidae; genus Pterophyllum; species Pterophyllum scalare. Next base: position 161,312 of record JAMQGT020013586.1, read on the forward strand.
AGCTTATGTGTTGCATCTTATTGGTTGACTGAGCCCAGGGCATAGTTTGCCTTTAAAACTGGATACAAATTTCTTCTACAAAGCTGTGTTTTCATGGACTTGGTCAATACCTGCTGTCTTACTTTTTTTTTTTTTAGTTTGCATCTATATATTACACTTTTTTGTTGTATATGTCACATCTACTCTTTTGTTCTTATGAACAGACAGAGGAAACCATAAAATAATTCAATTTTGCAAGTTTGTTAAATATAAATGTTGACTAACAGCATCATAGACTAATACAAAAAGCTGAGAGGAAGAAATCTGATGAAACATTTTGCTCATTATTGTCACAGCTGCTATGGGCTTTTACCTCAGTGTTAAACTCATGTGCTTTTCTTATAAAAACCTCTTGTCAAATTGCAAATGCCATCTAGCTGTGTGCAGTGATGCATTCAACCATTCTGGTGCCGGACTGCAAAATCTGCCTGCTATAATTGCCTAAAACATTTTTTTGTCGTTTATCTCTGGGGCTTTCAGTTAATGTATCTTGTATCTGATAGAATTTCCACATTGGTTCTTTGTCTTGGCAGGGTGGATGTTTGCTTTGCATGGGTGTGAAGGGTCTTGAGTATAATTTAATTGGATTGAGCTGGTTTGTGGACATTGTTTCAGGCTTGGGTAGAAAATGATGTATGAATGATCAGAAATGCAGATTACAAACTTATGAATAAACCCACATAGAGTATAGGTACAATACTGAAATAGACATATACACACAAGAACTAAATAATCACCTGCCATCTTTGCTGCTTGCATTGAGCTCTGACTTCTCAACAGTTTTCTGCTTCACTGCTTTACTGAGTCAACATCACTTTAAACAGTTTGGACATTTTAATATTTCCACTTTCAGAGCTGTTTACTAGCTAGCTTTTTAGTCAAAATCCAAGTACATCTACAGTACCTTACCTCTCCCAAATGCATCTGCCAATATTTGATTTTTATTTGAATTTATACTGTAGAATACATTTAAAAAACAAAACAAAACTGTGTGTTCACTTTCACTTTCTTTTGTGAAAATCTTTTTGTCCATTTAGTCCTGTGACTTTAATGGAAGATGTCCTATGAGTTGAGCCAGTTTATACTAATTCAATTAATAAAAGTGTTTGCTGAAGGTTTCATATTAAAGAATCTAGATGATCGTAAAATCTTGTAAAGGTGATTTTTATTTCCTGTGAATTATTTTAACCTTTGCAGTAAGCCCTTGATTTTAGGTCTGTTTATTACTATTTACTTTTGTATAATTTCCTGAGGGAAATTAAAAATGGGTTTTGTGTGATGAGTAATGAAGGTTCAGAAGCTTCCTTCATCGTGTTCCTTTGACACGATCTTATCGTATTTAACTTTAGGAAGACTCTGCTGTTCAAACGTTTCATAGCACAGTGAAGTGCACTGGATGGATGACCTTTTTTCTCTTTTTTTCTGCACATTGATAGCACAGCTACCACAGCTGGAGTACCTGAAGGAAACCAGGGAGAGCATGTAAATTTAACACAGAGGCCCCAGCTCACAGCCTCGCTATAAGGTGACACTGTTAACTATTGTGACACCATGCCACCTAGGCATCTTTTGAACAGAAGACCACCTGCTGGTGGGTGTTTTTTTTGTAAGATTACCAACAGTTAAATCTGATCACTGTATAGTTCCTTTTGCATATCCCTGCATCTGAGCTGGTCTGAGCTCCGCACTGTTTCTGTGTACGGTGTCAGAGAAGCCCTCATTAATGCAGAGCTAAGTTTCAGATGTTGATGTGTGTTGTGAGTAATCACTTCTTGATCTTTGTTATTTCAGTAGCATGACACTTGTAGAAAAAGGGCCAGGGCTGTTCTTGATAAATGGGCTGTTTCTGTCAGCTGGTTCCATTTCTGTAGTGAGTGAGTGCATGGAGTATGTATCAAACTTTTTGCCTGGTCTGTTCTTGCATCTTCCCTTCCTTGGCAGGTATTGCAGTGATGAGAACATTATACACCCGATCCAGGCAGAAAAAATGGTCAAGTTTTTGATTTAGGCTTTTCAAATGGTTGGGTGATTTATTTCCAGTATCTTACATTGTACTGGGATTTCTTAAAGTTTATTTGAGCAGCTGTACAATACACTCACTTATGGGATCTCCTGCAGACTTTGCTTGTTTCTTGCTCTTTGTGTGCTTTTTCTAATTGTATCCTATCATATTTATGTTTTCCAGATGCTTCCAGTGCAAACTTGAGTACAGCACTTGAGGCACAGCAGTAAACAACTGCAAATTTTTTGAACTTACTTGTTGTACTGGACAACATTTAGGGCCATTGTATTATTGGCAGTATCAGAAATTAGGAGAAGTATGTCAGAATTATATATTTTGTTGTAGTGTTAATTCTGCCTATGTACACAGCAGCTTGTAGGGCTTCACATTTACTCGCTATATATTTTGACACAGACATGCACATGCATATACTTACCCCTGCCTCAGGACTGAGGACAGCTGGCCAAATTGATAAAGCAATTCATCAAACGGGCAGTTACACATAGAGAATCACACACACACATGCACACATTTTTATAGAGGAAAAGACTAAGACAGAAACAGGTTAACAGCTCAACTCTGAAGGAAATTATTTATGCTTGGAGGAATTTTGGACATCATATAAAATTTCAATAAAAGTAAATAATAAAGAGGTAATAACAGAGTACAGCTTGATAGAGCTCTCACCATAACAGACTTTTCCCTCTAGCCAGTCTTTGTGCACAAACATAAAAGTAAGACAGACACACACAGACACACAGAGGCTTTGATGTCATATCTTCATGTTTGTTTCTTTTTATCTTGTCATGATTTTAATCTCTATTTGTGTCCTTTATTCTCCATTACACGGCTCATTACAAATGTCTTTGTTAAAGGTGCTTTGTCTGTAACTACACCTTGTTGCCTCGACAGCGTAGCTGTGTGGGTTTCAAATTCACTCTAGATAGAAGACAGGAAGGCTAATTTTGGCCTAATGAGGATTTTGACTCGTCTTGACCTCAATTTAAGTGCCTTGTTCGATTTTGGAGGATCCTCCTTTATAGTGTTCTTGGTAGAATCTACTGAACGTGAATATTTTTTCTGTGACTCCACTATTGATTAGATTAATGTCTAATAGGCTCTATTATCCCTGCTATATGCCTTCCCCTCTATTAGCTGGTTTGAGTTCTGCTTAGTGGAGTGTGCATCATATCAAACAACCTTGGGCGACTTAGCTGCTGAATCATCTGAAACAGTTGAAGAAATGATGCGTTTCGGCCAGTTTCTTTTTGTTCAAAATCATTGGCATTTGAAATTAGTTCAGAGTTATTTGAGTGTGATAACCCTTTATTATGATACCAAAAATCTTTTGCAAGGGAAAGTTGCATGTAGAGTGAATTCAATTCAGCTGTGCCCTCTGTGACCTGTGACTACCATGCTGCTAAATCCTTTGCAATGGTTAAAAATGGAATGAAATTTCTCTTGTAACACAGAATTAGGTTTCCGTGGCTCTCTTCACTCACGGGGAAATGTGTTGGATTCTTAATAGAGTTCAGAGTAGATCTCCACAGCGTGGAGAATCTGCACTTCATCCAGTCCTTGCTGTCTAAATTAATATTTGAACAGATTTTTTTTTTTATTATTTTCATCTCAGCTTTACATGTTACAGCTTTTAGCACCTCTAATGGTATAAAACTCAGCCCGCCCATATCTGGTAAAGAAGAAGAGTTCTTATATTTGTAACAGTGTGTTTTTAAACAGCATGTTTCCGTCTTTTTGGGATATGTGTGAAAATACCCATTTATAGTCTGATTCAGATGACAGAGTATGGCTCAAAATGGGTTCCATAAATTCTTTTATCATTTGCACTGTTTCATAATAAATGAAAATCAAGGGGGAAAGACCAAGGCTTATTGCAATACCATGTAGGCTGAACCTGAAATTTAAAGTACACTTATTAGCATGTTTTGGTGCTTTTAAATTATTTAAAAGTGTTAGATTTTGGTCAAGATTTTTGACACATAGAAAACATAATCACCATCCTTGTTAACAGAAATTTGGCTAATGAGTAATCTCTGCCTGCTTATGTTTGCCATCCAGTAGAGCTCAGGAAAAACCGATTTGTTAGCAACTCAGGGAGTTTAATCAAAATGAGTTACGGATGTATAGGTTTCATTGTTCTTAGTGGGATTGTCAAAAAACAAAAAATCGATACTTAGTGTAGATAATAATCCATACTAGAACTTAGATTGGATTAGATACTCATTTGCAACTGAACCAATACCAATAGTGCCATCTTCCGCACGGCATAGTTGCAGATAGGCAGACACACACAGCCCCTCTCCTCACTAGCAGCTGAAATAGCTGAGGTTCACAACACTGAAAGCACAGGTCAGGAAAGCTTCAACAACATTTAAGTATTAAAATGTAATCATAAATGTTAATCTGGCCAGCCTACCCATTAATGTTAGCTGTTAGCTAAATATTGGCAATTACCTGATTACCTAGCTAGTGGCTATAAATTGATTATGCTTGCTCCCTAGCTCCAACATTAATATTATCGGTCCTTCCTGTCCGTAACATTAACGGACAGTTTTAAGTTAAAAGAATAACACAATTAATTGTGTCCAAAAAGTGTAATTTTCTCTTAAAGTCTCAGATTGAAGCAGAGAAAAGTCTACCAGCAACCAGATAGAAACAGTGGCAGCTTACCAGCTAAATGGACCCAAGTCACCAGAAGCACAGCACTAGCTCAGTGTCTCAGGCAGTGCTTCCACTTTTTTTTTTTACTCACTGGGTTAAATCTACAGTTTTAGCATTTGGTATTGCATGACTGAGACTCTTGGGGAACAATAGGAATGAAGGGAAAACAGAAACTAAAAGAGACATACTGTATGTTAGCAGTGCCGTGGGAATACACAGCGCCTGAGCAATACAGCAGGAGACAGTGTACAGCAGAACAAACTAACGAGTGAGTGAATAATAGAACAAGAGGACAAGCAAAAAAGAAGTGCTGTTTCGAGTCTGTTTAAAAAATATATAAACCTTCTGAAAATGCAACAGATCTGTTTTTTTTTTAAATCCCAGTTTAACAGCAAATCAAGTACTTTTGTTTTCCCTTTTGCTTGACTCCAACAATGGAATAGCTCTCCCTTTCTTGTCTTGCTGAGATTTACATCACCCATAAGATCTTCCGTGACGGAGACTGTCTAAACTTTCTTTCAGATGGATTTATTAGCAGTTGCTAATGCTGCTATTGCATTGTTCCTATTTCCTTATCCAAGGTGAATAACATTTCCATTATCAGATAAAAGCCACCTATAATTTTAATGATTTCAGTGGTCCCTGATTACTTAATGGATTACTCACTGGTATTACAGCATGAAAGCATTTGTAAACCATTACATTCAAAGCTGTTTTATTCTTCAGCCTTTTTTTTTTCTTTTTGATTTTCTCAAAATCAACAAAATGAAATGACCAACATCCACTTCTGGTCATCCATCCAAAATTTATAATTTTCCCTTTTTTTCATCTTTTACCTTTCAGTTTCTCCGCTTTCTTCCTCTCTCCCCACCTCACCCTCCTGGGAGTCGAGAAATAATTCTCAGTAAATTACTTTGTTTTGTTTTTTTTGGTCTAGTGGTTTGAGGCTTCCATGAATTCTCCCAGAGACAAACATCAAAGATATTCCAAACCACTTTCAAATTAAGAAGAGAGAAGAAGCTTAAAACAAAGATCCATGATTCCACTTTGAAGCCAGTGTGTTCAATAAAAATGTAGTCAGAAAAACTGAGAGCTTTTCAGAAAATTGTTGCATTTTTTTTTTCCTTTTGAAGAAGTTAATTATGTTACTTCTTATTACCTGAATATTCAATTTGGATGGCAGTTGGGAATGATTGGTCTCTCTTCTTTTCATAATGTGTAAGCTTTCTATATGATTTTTCTAGTTTCTGGACATCCTAAGAGGTTGTTGAAATTCCCTATAGAGCTACAGGTCAGCTGTTGGGAAGAGAAGTCTAGATGGTAGAATCTCAAACCGCCACAGAGTGAAAGCCATCAAATGGGAAATAATAATGCTGGTAAGAATAATGCTATGATTTGACAAAGTAAGAGAGAGATGAAATAATTGCTGGTTGAAATTAAATAAAGTGTAATTCAACATTTTTGAAGGACAAATACTGATGGTGCCACTAGAGGGTTAACAAAATCAACAGTCCATCAAATAGTTCTGGCCATCCAACTCACCTGCTGGCATTTGGCTAAGAATGCTTTTACCTACTACTTTATTATGGAACACTTGTGGAATCAGTTTCAACCCAATGCTTTTTGTCAGCATCAAAAGTGTGATATGATCTGTGTTCATTTCTGTGTGGTGATTGTTTTTATTTATTTATTTATTTTTTGGTGCATTTGGCATGTACAGCCTGTGTCCACGCCAATCTGTTTCAAATCAGTATTTTATGGCAGATGGAAATGTTGGACATTCTGGTACCAGCAAGGAACTATAAAACGCAGACATGGAGAAGAACACAGAGGGACAATCCTGACGAGAGGAGAAATATGGTTTATAAAGGTTCAGACACACAGACAGTATAAAAGGCAGCCAAATTTAGAGCCACCATAAACCCATTTACTGTAAAAGCCCCATAAACTGTGACTTAAGAATTTCATTTTATTTAATGTTACATTGTTTGACAAAAGTATGTTTTATCACCGTGGATTAAAAATTTATATTTACCCAATGCACTGCTTTGTATTGTACATGTCAAGCTATTAATTACAGCTGTTCTTATCCATTTGTCAGAGTCGAAGCTGTAACCAAACTGGCGGATTAACTGCAGAGATAAGCACTGTCATGGGCATGCTGGTGCCTGCTTAAATGCAACGATAGCTGTGTTGTTGATTGCTCTGAAGCCAATTATGGTGCTAGGTAATTGGGGTTGATTGCTTTGAGGCCAATTATGCACGTTTGCAAAGCCGGTGACTTTATTATTCTGTGGTGGCACGTGAGGTGCCATTATTCTGTGTGGTCAAAACCAGTGTGGTCTTAAATGATAACATCAGGCGCCTGTTACATGGGGACCTTTTACCTCCATTTAAAAAAAAAAAAACTATGACTGCTTTAAAGTTGAACTACAATTTTTATGTGCTTTTCTTGCACACTGACTTGTGTTGCAGTAACTCACTGAAAGCCCAATTAGATTACTGTGCTTTCAGCTTTCACAGTAGTTGTATATAAATGTGCTCATTATCTTGTGTGTTCATACAGGAGGCGTCATTACCATCCATTCTCACTGAGCTGAAGGGACGCCAGTGGGTTTGCAGACTTGGGACCGGGTGGCTCAACTGAGATTCTGTTCAGTTTGCACTGGAAAGAGTTGTAGCTGAACAGAGTATTTTTGAACTTCAAACTGACGGAGTCTCTCTTAGACTTTCTGCCGCATGTAGCGGGCGAAAACAAGGTTTGAAGTCAGCATGTGTTTATTTTACAGAAACGCTATTTATAAAAAATAAATAAATAAAAAAAAAAAAGTGGCCAAAGCCAGGGCTGTGTTTTGAAATGCCATGAAAGAACACACTTTTTACTTATATTAATGCAGCCTTCAGCATGTGTGATTGCACAACAGCTGCTTTCAGTAGGACTGAAGGGCTTTGTGGATTTTATTTAATAGTCTCCAAATACTAATAGTTTCAAGTTCAATGTTAGCTAAATAAAATGGAGCAAAGTTTTTTTTTTTGTTTTTTTTTTTTGATGAAAATGTTCCAAAGTGAGACGGCATTCCTGAGAGGGCTTTGAGGAAGATTCTGAGTTTAGCGTACAGTCACCGCTTTGATCTGCTTGCACAAACAAGATGACATATTGGCAACATAGTTGGCAACTGTTTCCAGTAATTCAAAGAGGATGAAGCCAAAATCAATTTAATTTTCAGGTATTTTTCAACTTCTTCACTTTGTGTTTAAAAAAAACTAAGACTAAGTGGATGCGATGTTTATAGTTACCTGTTCAGTGATCATGTGGGAGGTTTTAAAAAAAATTATTCAGATAGTTGGGAGAGTGATTTATGCAGAGGGATAAATGGAATATGCTAGAGAAAAAGCAGCAAGAGAGAAGAAAGTAAGACATAAATAGCATGGCTAAAGCACTCTCAAAGATGTTTCCCACAGGAATGAGGCTGATGTAATATTTAGAGGTACAAGGGGCAGTGGTGTCACCTCTGCTAGCTTTTAGACCTCTCTGAATAGCAGTCAAACACTGCCAACTCCCTTGGTGGAAAATGGCTGCGCACAAGTGAAGTGACATCTAACAAAACCAAAGCATAGGTTATAGACTACTTCTGCATATATGCAGCCCCTTACCTAGTCTAAGTTTAGTTCTACAGCAGCATATTCACCTGTTCAGAAATGTCTGTTTCAATAGTACCTGATCTTCTTCAGCTTCCACTTAATTGCTGCAAAATGGTCAATTTAACACGTCCAAACTTGTTTGTGAGTGAGTTCTGTGCACCTCTCCAGAGCACTGTTTGAGTTAATCCCTGCCAAGTTTGGTCAATTCTGTGCATATACAGCATGGACCTGTATTTGTATGCTTTTTCCAGTAATTTCTTCACATTTTGCCATTTTAAAACTTTGAGTGATTCTGTCTTAAGCACAAACAGTATTTTCATCTGACAGTGTTGTTAGGTGTAAGACGCTTTATTGTTAACATGAGGAAGAAGTCAGCCCTCTAAAGAGGCACACTCCAGACTAATATTTTATGAGAAAAACATCTAGTGTGAGACAGTTATGTAAAGTAAGAGTTTCTGCTGTGAATGCTGCTGGATGAATCAAGGAATTGTATTCATGTGGCTTTTTGCCTCCTCTCGAATTCAAGGTTCAAACAGCTATGAAGCCGATCCTTGGGAGATGATTCTAAATTGAAACTCTTAAAACTGTTCTGAATGACTTTACATTAATGCTTTCAAATTTGGGGAAACAGTGGTTATTGTGTGATTTGACTCATGTAAAGTTTAACTCTAGTGCAATGAGACTCTTTGAATTATTGATATGGCAGTCGAACTAGAGTATGAGAAATACACACACACACACAAATATTTTAAGACAGATTACGTGAACTTTCGAGCCCCTGGCCCTTGGGACCTTTCAGCACCTCCCTCTAATGTCTAGAAAGTTCATGTGTGTGTGTGTGTGTGTGTGTGTGTGTGTGTCCGCATTTGTGTGCATGAGCGTGACAACAGGCCCTTTCATAAAGGTCCTGGCCCTTCATCTACCTTGAGGCATAGAACGCGTGCTGGCTGCCCCTGGAAAGACCTGCTGTCTCTCTCCCCCTTTTCCCCTTTCTTTCACCCTCTTTCGTTCTCTTTTATTTCTCTTTCCCAGTCTCTGCAGTCTTTTGCTGTCAACACAATTAATTTCAAAAGACTTTATTGGCATATTTTGACCTACATCTCTTACCGTTTGTTGACCTCGTCTTTTGCTGATTTTTGTCTTTTTCTTTTTTACCGAGCTACTCTCCATGTTAACTTTTTTACCTGAAAAAACCCCGAACGCCTTGTCGTTTTCCTTTCACTGTTGTCTTCCTCTGCAGTCCCTCGAATCACTCTAACATTGCCCTTCTGTCTTTCGCTTTGCTTTTCATACTTTCATTCATACACACGCTCATACATATTCTTTTGAAAATCGTCTCCTTCACACTTCCACCCATAAAATGCACTTGCTCTCACAACCGTGCCCACAATCTGGCCCCCTGTAAAATCTTCCAGCAATTATTTACATCTCATGTTAAATGGATGAGCTGAGGGAAGGTGTCCTGTTTTGCCTCTAGCGTTGGTTGTCGTGACATAGAGGACAACTTTTGTGACTAGATCTCTATCAAATCCCTGTACTTTATTTTGACAGTTGTTCATGTGACATATTCTACATTAATACCTGGCTAGTCATGCAGCTCTGTTGTCTGTCTTCTTTGATGGGGACTCTTCTAAATATAGTTAAAATTCTTTAGGAAAAATACTGACATACTTTTGAGCAATCTGTATGCTGAATGTACGAGTGGACTTTTACTATGCACGCTCATTTTTGGCAGGAAAAAAGACTGATTTGTCCCTTGAGGCATACAAACCATTAAATCATGCGTTCTGTGTGTCACCAGGACAAAATCCTTTCTGTATTTCCTTCACCTCCTTACCTCTTAGCACTACTGATTTTGTGAATGTGGTGGTAACAACATGCCCTTTCCTTGACATGGAAAATTGCACACGATCTGTCAACCCAGACTGCAATTATGGAGGTGATGCTTTGAAATAGACAGCCATTTTTAGAAATTTCTTTTGCAGCTTCTTTGGATAAACAAGGTGAAAGTCTGGAAAGTAGGTTAGAGAATGTAAAAAAAAAAAGATGTAAAAATGTTTACTCAAATTGCAGTTCGGAGTGACCTCAATCATTTGAAAAGAGGAAGCTTTGCATCACGTCACGTCATGACAAAAATGGGTTTGGACTAATTTCAGTGAAAACTGTCATGTCCTGACTCAGGTCACTTTTGCTGTTTTCAAAAATAGGTTACTTTATTTTACATACTGAAAATCCAGTGATAATCTACATAAGGTGAAGGAAGCATGTAAATTATACATGTGTACATCCACAATAAAATAAGTTGGCAAGATTCTCCATGGCATAGAGACAGAAATCTGGAACATATTGAAAGGTAGTCACAATTTGTGATCATTTGTGCTTTTAATTGGCTCTTGCAGAGAATGTGTTTTATAATTTTAAGCAGTTTGTGACTTAATTATGACAGTTCTTGGAAGCAGTGACTCGTTTACTGTACCTCTTACCTGACTTACAGATTTGCTATGTACCTATCGTGGGTTTAATAGTGGGTTTAATGAAGGCAGCTGCAACTGAAGTATCGGAGAGCTGTGGTGGGGCAATGGATAGTGATCATGCATGAAAGGGATGAGTCCAACTAAACCATGCCCCAGGCACACCTCTTCAAGCAGTCCAATGCATGGTTTTTGAAACCACGCCAGGACACAAAATGCACCGATCACACTTGTCAGATTTAACTTTCCAGGGAAGAGTTTGAACTGTGCTGAAGAATAAAGGCAGTCATACCAAATATTGACATATTGAAACATTGACTGTTGATTCTCAATTGATTATGGTTATATAGATTATTTCATGTGAAAATGTCTCTAAATGCAACGGAGTGGGAATGCAGTGGCAAAATGGTCCCATTTCAAGTACTTAGAAAAGTTCAATAAATGTCAAAGTGAGTCACTGCAACAACAAGACAACAGGGGAAGCTGACATGATAATTATAGGATGGAAATGCACTTTGCCAGTCAGATGTTTGAGTTGTGTGCATTATTTAGTGTCCTCAGTTAATCTCTCTCTTTCTTTGTCTCTCTCTCTCTCTCGCTTTCTTCAAGCATCCATCCCTCTCTGTTTATGTCTGCCTGGTTGTTGACTTCTCCATCTTTGCTGTATTTCTCTGCCGCTCTGTTTCCTTGTCTCTCTTGGTCACCTTGAGATTGCGAGTGTCCATTAAGGCTTTCAACTTCTCAGATGCGCAGTGCTTTCAAAGCTTTTCTGGGTTTACATTATTTTCACCCATGACTGGCTTCTAACATCCCTACATAAAAACATCAGCAAATATGTACACAAGGCTCCCAGCAATATGTTTCAAACTGAAAGGCTAATATTACTGTCTTTTGTATGTCCATTTTGAGTGATTGAATGTTGCCTTTTTGTTTTTTATTAGAAGTTATTTGTGTTTTGTTTTTGTTTTTTTTTTCATTTTGTTTTTATTTCTCTTCCTTAGATCTGCCGTCAGTCGTTATTTTATCTACCACATCTTTACAAAATACACTGTGGCAATAATAATCTTTGACCCTGGGCGCGTGTTGTGTTATTGATCATTGTATGTCATTGTGCATCAGTGGCACAAGAGTGTAAATAAGAAGTTCTTCTTGAAATTGAGTTCTTTTAGAGTCATGCTTTGTGTAGGGACAGAGTGGATATGCATTCATAACCACACAAATAGATCAGGAACAATGGAAAGTTAAAGTTTGTGTTTGTGTGTGTGTGTGTGTGTGTGTTGGGGGGGGGGGTGCTGTCAGCTTTTCAAAGCAGCACCAGTAGATTGGTTTGTCATGTTGCTGACTGGGTACTTCAGTTTTTATCCGGGCCAAAGCCCTTTTTCTCTGCACCACACACGCAATAACAGCGGGTTTGTCGTGTGTTCTGGCTCAAGCTGCTATCCTGGTTCTGCCATTCGTCAAAGTCACTGTTTTTATGTGTTAGAAAGTTGTGTAGAGGTTTTTTTTTTTTTTTTTGCATATATTAGTGTTTGTGTATACGTGTCTGTCTTTCAAATATCTTTTGATGTTTTCCCAGACGCCTCTCTATTATACTGGTGTGATGATTTTACCTTTTAACCAATAAGAATACAACAGCTACGTTTTCATTAGCATAATAGTGATTTTGCAACACAATGGAAGGTGGAATTGTTTCTGTTTAACATGGTGGAGCGACAACTTTAAGTCAATGAACTGATCTTATCATAAAATACTCCTATACCACTCAGTAAAGTTTTCTGTTAGCTGGCTGTGCATCATCAAAGGTGCGTAGGGCCGGAGCTCATTTCTTCTTAGTAGAGATGATTTAAATGCCACTGTAAAACATAGCCAAGCATGTGTGTGGAAAATGGTGATATTTTTTTCCTGAGGTGTTCATTTTTTGCATATATGAATGTGTTATGTGTGGGTGTGTGTGAAACTGCAGAATTAACATAATCTTAGTATATCTTTAACTTTATGAACTGAGAGCCAAAGAGTCTCGCGTAGCTGTATGTAGCGCTGTTTAAAAAGGGCAACGGCCATGCGTACTGAGGAAGAAGGTGAGAAACAACGTTGCTCCCATACAGAGAGAATAAAATGCAGATATAAGGAAATAAGTGTACTCTATTACCTCTATAGATAATCATGTTATTCTGTGGGGCAGTATTAAGTGTGTTTTAATCATTGTTAGTGCTCCATTAGTGAGAACAGTGTAGAGATTTGCATGAAGACTCATCAAGTAAATTAGATTTTTTTTTTTTAAATGAATGAAGGGAGCTCTATATACTAAACGCAGACAGAAAAGCAGATGAGCACACGACTGCACTAACAGCTCTTCCATTATTTTACTGTCAGTATTGAGCAATATAAGGACACAGTGTGTCCACATAGTATAGCTGTCAGCCAGCTGCTCGCCACTTATACAAATGGAGCTCTGAACAGGTGGAGGATGGAGGAGGATTTTAATCGAGTATGTATGTCTCCCACAAACATACAAAGGGTACATACAGCATGCTCTGTACACAGTAAACAAAATGCTCCACCTAGAAAGTGCAGTATCTTTGTGTGTGTGTATGTGTGTGCATTCATTTGTAGTTTAAGAGATGATATTTGCAGCCTAGATACATATCATCTGATTATATTTGCAGCCCACATGCACACACAAACTTGAAGTGTAGATGTCATCTTTATTTGGTTTTCAATTTTTGTTGTTTTATTATATCTTTTTGATTTATTTTTTTTGAGCACACCTTGCTGTGCAGTCTCCTTTTTCGTGCATCTGCGTAAGAATTTGCGTGTGTGCATTTTGGCAGAGTTCAATTGCTCTGCACAAACAACCCTCTGTGTAAATAGCTCATTAGTGGCGGGAGGGATATACCCCTGTGTGCGTTTCTATGTATGCGTTGATTGATGGGGTCGCAGCAGGGTGCCGGGCCTTCTTACAACCTCCTGCTTCCCTCTCCCCTCTGCTCCTGTTCCATCCTCCCATTGCTCTGTGCCAGCCTCGTTTAATCTGGCAGCAAAGGCAAAGGAGAGAAGGAGCAAGAGTCACCAAGGGACACTGCTCTTCTTCAAAGATCGTGGTTATGCCCCCCCCCCGGCACCTTGTGTCTTTACTTTGCCCTCACTCGTCTTCCCTCCCTGTCTTGCAATTCCTGCTCCCTGCAGTCTTTTTTAACTTCTCCTGTATCCCTCGTCTTGCTCACACTCTGAACTGAAAGCTATGAAAGACAGAAAAGAACAGTGATGATGCAAGACACCTTGTCATTTTATTTGTGCTACCCAGTTTCTTGTCTGGATTGAATTGAAACACACTTTTTTTTTTTCTGCAGCATTTGAACTTATTTGAAATTGAAAATACTATTGGGAATGCCACCAAGAGAAACCCAGCTTATGAGTGTCTGCTATTCCACTTTTTTTTTTTTTTTGGTCTGGATATCCTCCCTGATGTTTAATACCCTTCAACCTCGTATTCTCGTTTCAGTTGTGTTTCAAGTCTTCTTACACTTGAACTTGTCAACTCCCATTTTCCTAAAGTCTGACAGGCAAGAGAAAATAACTGTAAATCTAAAAACTGTATATTTGAACATGAGGAAAGCGGGTTAGTGTTTAAAGACAAAGAAGAAAACTGTGGACTACTGCACTGTGTGGAATATGAATGTTCTCCCAGTGGGTTCTTTATTCCTTCCACATTCCAAGACATGCAGTTAGTCAGGTTAGGTTAATTGGTGATTCTAAATAGCCCATAGGCGTGAATGTGAGTATGAATGGTTGTCTATCTCCCTGTGTTAACCCGACCCATCTACCACATCAACTCTGAATTGGATAAGCGGAAGAAAATGTAATTTTAATTTATATATACATGTGTATGTGTGTGTGTGTGTGTGTGTGTGTGTGTGTGTGTGTGTATATATATATATATATATATATATATATATATATACACACTCCTGATGAAAATCTTAAGACCCATTAAAAAATTGCAAGGTTTTTCATTTTGCACTATTGGATCTTAAGAAGGTTCTAAGTAGAGCTTCACAATGCTAAAAGAAGAAATCAGAGCAAGAGACAAAAACTTTTGAGCAGGGAATCTTTTGAAAACTGCATTTATACTCAAACATGATTTTTTCAACTGATCAAAAGTTTAAGACCATAGCCTTTAAAAGCCAAAAGCTGTGCAAAAATCTGGATTCCATGTCATTTCTGTCAAGTCTCTACACTGTCAAGACCTCCTGATGGCAAAAGCAAAAAAACTCACTGACTTTGAATGTGGTAGGATTGTTGAGCTGCATAAGCAAGGCCTCTCACAACGTGCCATCACTGCTGAGGGTGGACACAGTAAGACAGTCATTTTGCATTTTTTAAATTATCCTGAGGGTTATGCAACAAAAAAGTCAAGTAGTAGACCCAAAAAGATTTCACCAGCACTGAGCTGCAGGCTCTGATTGGCTGTCCGTCAAGACACCGGACGATCCTCTACCCAAATTAAGGCCATTACTGGTGCTGACTGCAGCCCAATGACATCTGCAAGGGAAGGGCTTCAGAAACAAAAAACGTCTTCAAAGGCCACGTCTTCTTCAATGCCACAAAATTGCCCATTTGGACTTTGCAAGGGTGCACCAAACATGGGACATTGAAAGGTGGAAGAAAGTTGTCTTCTCTGATGAGAAAATTTTTTACCTTGATGGTCCTGATGGCTTCCAACGTTACTGGCATGACAAGGAGATCCCACCTGAGATGTTTTCTACACGGCACAGTGGGGGGGATCATGATTTGGGTTGTGCAGGGGCATCAGGTTGTGCAGGGGCATCAAACAGCAGCTGGCTATGTGGAGATGTTGCAGCGGGCTTCCCTCATGACTGAGGGCCCTCGTCTGTGGTAATGACTGGGGTTTCAACAGGACAATGCTGCAATTCACAATGCCCGCCTGACAAAGGACTTCTTCCAGGAGAATAACATCACTCTTTTGGACAATCCTGCATGTTCACCTGATCTAAATCCGACTGAGAACATTTGGGGATGGATGGCAAGGGAAGTTTACAAAAATGGACATCAGTTCCAGACAGTGGATGCCCTTCGTGAAGCCATCTTCAACACTTGGAGCAACGTTCCCACTAGCCTCCTGGAAACACTGGCATCAAGCATGCCTAAACGATTTTTTGAAGTGATCAACAAGAATGATGGAGCTACTCATTACTGAGTCCTTTTTTTGACACTTTGATTTCTGTTTTTGGGGGGGTTCATTTTTTTTTTTTTTTGAGCTATGGTCTTAAACTTTTGATCAGCTGAAAAAATCATGTTTGAGTGTAAATGCAGTTTTCAATAAATTCCCTGCTCAAAAGTTTTTGTCTCTTGAGCCGATTTCTTCTTTTAGCATTGTGAAGCTCTACTTAGAACCTTCTTAAGATCCAATAGTTCGAAATGCAGATTCTTGCAATTTTTAACTGGTCTTAAGATTTTGATCAGGTATGTGTGTGTGTGTATAATATATATATATATATATATATATATATATATATATATATATATATATATATATATATTAATGAATGTGTTTTCTGTATTTTTTTTTATATTTATTGAATTTGACATTTATCTTTTATGGAAATGCCCATGAAAGTCTTTTTTGTTTCTTTCTTTTAAGTAAAGAAAGATACAATTACCAGGATTACATTAGACAGGAACATAGAAATAATAAAGAAAGAGAAGAAATTATAACTGAAAGCTCATTGGTTGTGTACTTTTAGCAACTGTGATTGCATGTGAAGCAGAATTTTTTTAGAAAAAAGCAAAACACCATCTTCCATCATTTTTGGTGTTATTTTATACTTGTGGTGGTGCTTTTTTTTCTGTTTTTTTTTTTGCACTTGCTCACTTTGTATTACATACAAATGCCTACAATTTTCACTAGATGGCAATTTGTTCAGTTTAATCATATCTGTGCTTTGTAATCAGCTGTGTTGAAAAAAGGTAATTTTACTCTTGAGTTGTTTCCTTTCCTAAAAGATTAGAAAAACAATTTCCCGCTTACTGTATTAGTGTAAAGGGATCGTTTGGATGCTTTGTTGTGGGATTGAGAGAGGTTCTTATCCACTGGTGGTGTATTACCAGCAATGGATGGTGGTCTGCACACACACACAAATCATGGAAATTAAACAATTTACTGCTGTGAAACTGCAACATTTATATTAACTGCCTAGAATTAGACCCAGCTACATGGTTTAATTGTATGGGTTATTTAGATATTCACAGATTTACCTTGCCAAAACTGCTGACAGTGCCTGCTGGGATCGACAGAGCACCACAAAAGTGCCAAGGTTGGAGGCACTGACGTCAGTTGCTACCACAAGTAATTCAGCAAGGAATGTTATAGTATGTGTGACTAATGTTATATATGTAGCACACAAATGCAGTTTGACATGAGCTTCCTCTTACTAAAATTACCCCAACTTCTGTAGTGAATGTTATGTAGTGTCACTTCAGACACCACTAGGTAATATTCAGATCTCAAACCTGTCAAAATTATGGCTGGTTCTCCAAGGCTCCAAGGCAGCCTTTTGGTGAAAAAGAGGTATTCAGAGTCACTGGTCTACAAAGCCAATCATTTCACTTTAAATTACACAAGTATGAGCGGGTCTATTAGTGCCAAAATCATTTAGTTTGTGTTATTTTGTAGCTTTAGTGATTAAATTGGTTAGTTTGATGGGTAAATGCAAAAGACCAGATGAGCAACTCACATGTTCTGTTAGGTGGCCTCTTTTTCTGACTCCTTCCCACCAGCACATTCCTTAGCTTTCATGCTGGTTCACCAGTTTATTTCTCCAAACTCTGGGCTTTAAGACTATAGCAGTTTCTTTTTTTTGGTTGTTTGTTTTATAATTGCAGTGCATGCAGGAACAGGTCAGGAACACAGAAATATTGGTGAGAAAGAGAAGGAATTATGGACTGACAGCACATTGGTTGTGCACCTTTGTACCATTGGATGTTACCTTTCTCAAAACTGGGGGCATAACGACTATAGCGGGTAATACACTGACTATGGAAAAAAACCTCCTACAGCCTCACTTCAAAGAAACCACCTATCCCATTAATTTCATGCTCATAAATAGCACAGATATACTGTAAGGGAGCAGAGCGGTAAAACCTAGTTGTGTCTGGACACATAGCTCCTATAGGTAAGTGTGTCATCTGAAACAAATTCAGTCTATATTTCTCTTCTTTAATTTCAGCCTATTTGCTTCATGATAATCATGCCAGGCTTCATTTGGCATTCATTTGATTAGTGTTTATCTTATCTCTGTGTGAGGGGCTAGGCTTACAGTGCAAAACATGGGTTGAGTAGCCTCCATGGAGCATTTCAGCCAATCCGTCTTTTTCGTTACACGGCTAATTTCTGCAATAGCTCTCAAAAATCTTTTTGTTTACTTTAAAAATTATAGCTGCTCACTGTTTTTAAACATTCAATCTCAGGCTTGAACTTGAGAGCAGTCTGCGAGAGCCCTTAGACGAGCACGCTAGCAAGTAAAGAAGAGAACGCAGTGAATCAGTGGAATGGAGGCTCATTTTCTCATCGTTTCACAGCTGTTATTTTCTGCATATGTGTTTATTCCTCAAATGAAAATGAATGGGGCCTGCTGAAAGGTATTATGTAGAGTGAATGGCTATTTAAAGACCACCACCACAGCTGACGGACACTCACATATACACATCAGACACTCGCTCTCTGACAAACCACTGAAACACTTGACCTTTCACCCCACCTCCTCTGGAGCCAAGTCATTTTATTGACTCTCCATTTTTTTGCCCTGGCCAGTCCAAACAAACGGGCTCTTTGTTTATGAACCCCGGCTTTGTTACTGTGTCCATCTACTGCTGGCTGGTATGGCTGCAAGTGTGCGTCAGCAATACATCGTGGTATACATGTTTTTGCGTGATTTTATGCGTGTTTATGTTGGTTTCCTGACAAAGAGAAAGTGGTTTTTGATTGTCTTCCTGTGCTAATGTTAAACAAAAGCTTAACTAAAGCCACCAGTAGCGAGACAGCGTCTGACTCAGAGACATTGTAAATAACAGTTGGGAGGGGGACAGGTGGACTGTGAGGCCAACAGACAGACAGGCAGGCAACAGTCAAACATCCAGACAGTCAAGAAAGCAGGGAAGCAGGGGAGTAAACATGATAAGAATGTGTGTTTATAGAGGAGATTTACAATCAAATGGCCTTAGTTAAACACTCTTCTTGGTTTGGCGCTGTATAGAGAGTCAAATACGTAAGGTAAGACATGTATCTCAGAGACACAGAGGCACAAATACGAGTTGTGGGAGGAATGGATTAACAATAATGAAAGATGAACGGGCGCATATTGGAAGTAATCAAACTTTATATTGTTTCTATGGAAACAATAACTCTGACAGAGCTGGGTAGGAAAAAAGGTACAGTAGGCTTGGGTAATTACAGTGTATATGTGCACCCACATGCCCACATGTGAGACCACATCTTGCCTGAACACATTTCCTTTTGTGCATATGTGGAATCTGGCGATGTGGTTATATCTCTACTGAGGTTATAGGAATTTAAGTGTCAAATAATTATGCAAGTTTAATTTTAAATATGCATGTTTTGTGTGTGTGAAAACCACATCTACATTTGTGAGTGAGTGTGTGCGTAGTCACAAAGACAAAAACATCCTCCTACCTCCTACCCAAGCACCATCTCCTCAGGTGATTATTCAAATAAAAATGGAAAAGGTAATTTGATGAATGAGAGAAAATGAGCAAGGGGGGGTCTCTCTTATCAGAAGGATGAAAGAGAAGGAAAAGCTGAAATCTATATTTAGCCAATCATTGTTAAGAGAACAATGCACACAGATTGTAGTTCAAGGATGCCTTTTCACACTGGGACTTCATGCTTAAGCAACAAGAGTTTTTTTGTTGTTGTTGTTGGGTTTTTTTTTTTTTTTTTTTTTTTAATTAAACAAGAATGGAAAGACAGGATATCAGAGAAATAAAAGTGCTGGTAAAATTCAGAATGAAAACAGCTTTTCTAATGCAGTGCCAGTTCTGTTGTGCTTTAAATGCTGTTGTTTTCAATTTATTTATTTCTTGGAAACAAGGTGTATTTCTGTGGCTTTTCCTATTCTTTTGGCTCTTACAGTTTTTGACATTTAATAATCACAACCTTTCACACATATGAGGGAGCTGCATTGCTTAATTATGTTCATTTCCCATCAAAACTGGGCCTGAAGAAGAAGGTTGTGTTTCTAGTGATTAGCACTGATGAGGAAATATAAAGTTAATACAAGAAAATCTGGTAACAGAATCTGTCCGATGTCACTAACTTATAACATGTTTAATGTGTCTGCAATGTAGTTCAATTTGGATTGCAAATGCAAGTAGTGGGTGAGCTGATGAACCAGTCCCAGAAGCTCATTTCCCAGCCTTTTTTTCTTTATTTCTTCATTTAAAGTTTGTTTTTGCTGTAGAACAAAAGAACTGTTTAATTGTCACTATTTACGTTGCCTCCTTTACATCTCTCCATTTCCTTTGTTTTCCCCATTTTTTATTTTTTTGCCTCGATCTCTTCACTGTTGTGCTTCTGTGGATGATTTGTTATAGCTGTGACAGCCTTAAAATTGATTGGAATGGAAAGCAACATTTGAAAGGCTTCATAGATTGAGATGGCATGAGGGTGGAGGGGGGTGGAGGCTTGTCTTTGTTCTTTTTCAAACTACTTGTCACTCAGCATACAGTGTACACATTTGTCATTTGTATTCCTTTGTTGGCATATGAAACATTTCCAAAGTACTTTTATATACCACATTATATTAGTAAGGCACTGGGCACATCACTGAGTTCCCATTTAAAGATTAACTTTGTGGAAGAGGATATTACAGTGACTGGGTGCTCTGGGACAACATCCCATGTTCATCTGGAGAGGGAGAACAGTAGGTCTCAGGAAAGCTTGATTGTTCCTGTATTGGAAAAGACACTTGTGTTTCTGGAGTATTTGTAATTTATGTAATAGAGCTCAACTGATATATCAGTCGATATTAGCTGCTTGCCAATATATCGGTATTGGCATTGGCAAAAACCCTTCAACCATAGTGTGAGTGTTGATGTTGCATAGTTTGTCCACCAGAGGACCTTCAGCAACTTTCCTGCAACGTGTTTGAAATGCCACAAACACAACAACCAGCTGATCACAGCGGGATCAGGCAAAGCGTAAACAAATAATCCACAACCCGTGACAGTAAAACAAGATTTTTTTTTGAAAGTGAATTAACGATGATCTTAATAAGGAATCATAAATAACTACACATAACATATGTTAGGGTAAGGGTTTTGTGTGAAAGAGATTAAAAAAAAAAGTCTGATATGTTGGATTTTTAAATCGTCAAACGTTGGTATCAGTCTTAGAAATCCCACATGCTTCGGGCTGTATTGTGAAACTCATCTGGCGATTTGAAAACACTTGCTAAAAGTCTTTAATGCAAAAACTGTGCAAGGACCCCGTTCCTGTAAGATATTTGTAAATGGGGTAAACATGTTTTCTGTGATGTTAGAATCGAGATACTTTGTTTGCTCTTGTGAGTTTAAAGGAAACATCCTTGTCGTCACAGTGGGGTAAAAAAGGAAACAAATCTTCTCTGTGTAATTGAACTATAATTTGTGGTAACCTGTGGCTTAGTTCCATGAGTTAGCTGGTATTCATGTCAAATGAAATGCAACCAAAAATGTTGTAAAATTACAACAAAACCTGCTCAGTTTTGTGTCGAATCAGTAATTTGTTCTGGTTTTTTTTTTGTTCATCATTCCACCCAGCTAGGGAGCTATTCATTTTTTTCAGTGATCCCTCAGTACAATAAGTCAGTCAGCAAAGCATGTTCCAAATTGTCTGCTGTGTAGTGAATACCTCACAGACAATCAATAAGGCCTCAATTCATCGCTCAAGATAATTTCATGCTCTCAGAAGCCCATTGGTTATATTAATACATCTATTAAGGCACTGGGCTATGAACTTAATATTACTTTTCCTCAGAGGGAGTGGAAGGAGGAGAGTGAGAGCAAAGTGAAGAGAGTGCCATGACCAGGGCTATCTCTGTGTGTTAAATGAGAGTTTAAACTGTTAATCATCTTGGTTAGCTTCCCTCTCAGATGAAGTCCAGCACTCTAATGGCTAATAAGGCTCTCAGACACACACTGCACTGCTGGAGGAAAGCAGCCGACCTGAGTGCAGACAGCTCTTCCTTTTGAACTTTAAGCTGCACGTAAATAACAACAGCTACTCAGCCACTGTTGGTTGTGGTGGATTGCCGCTCATTCTGCCTACTCAGTTATCTGGAGGAAAATGTAGGCTGCTTATTTCAGCAATCGGAGGATCGTTCTAAAGCCACTCAGACAGTTTAACTGTGCCTTAACAAAAATCAATAAAAGCAGCAAAGAAGAATGTGTAACATAGGGAAGCGAAAGCTCGTTATGGCTTATTTCTGTTACAGTATGGCTCCATGTCTGATTACAGTACCATCCTTAGAAGATACAGATACAAACTGTGGTGTAAACATAAATTGGAGGAAAGCAAAAAAAAAGAAAAAGCTTTATCAGAGGGACAAAAAAAGACCTTGATGAAAAGAAATGTGGGAGGAACAAACATGAACAATAATAAATGATGAAAATCTTGATGACTGATGCGTCATCTCCCACAGCAGATAATGACAGCTATCATTCTTTAGACTCATGCTTCCAGGCAAATATAATTTTTTTTCTCTTTTTTTGTCTGTAGTCCAGTGTTTAAATGCAGTCTCTGTGTAAAGATGTGCTGGTTGACATCTGTTTGGGAAATAGCTTGACTGAAAGATCTGTGATCTGTTTTGGCTGGCTCCTATCATTAGCGATGTTCAATCAAGGACACATTCATAACATGGTTACTCTCTCTGGGTTTGTGGTAGCTATGTGATATATAATCCTGGCTGATCAGGCTGTTCTGTAGGAATTTTTGTGTTCCATCTTTTTTGGTGAAAGTTAAGATTAACCTCACATTTTTGGTATATGAACTATATTTCTGCTACATACTGCATAAAGGTTTTCTTCATATTGTACTTGGAGGTTTGTGGTGTTGAAAGATTGTGTGGTCTCTTGTCAGAGGTCTTTGAATGATTTTTCTTTGAGGGTTAGTTGAATTACAGTGAAAATGAAATAAATGTGTTACTGTGTGTGTGTGTGTGTGTGTGTGTGTGTGTGTGGGTCCTGACCTGTTAGAGACAGAACAAAGTTATGGCAACAGGGGGCCTTCCTCACTATTACAGAGCCACTCACCTGGCTTCCATTACACACTAGTTTGCTTGCAATCGCACTGTCACACACTCTCACAGCCAGTCACATCGTCTGTCTCTCTCTCAATCCATCCTGCTCTATAGAGTGCAGTTGGAGCCATCAGACACCTTAATGGAGGCACTTTCCTATTCACTTTAAAGCATTGTTGACCACTTACAAGTACACACACGCACACAAGAATCACACACAGTTGCTCTAGCAGAGGAAGCACATACACACAGTACCTTAAATCCAGACATTTATGAAATTACAGGCCATTTTAACTCTTTGGAGTGACAATGGGCTATTGTAATGAGTGAGCTTTTCTAATGTCATATTACACACACACACACGCGCACGTACACACATATATGGGTGAGAGAGACTTCATAAATATGTAATATACTTGGGCAGTAAAGGTAGACAGGCCTAGAAAGAGATCAGAATGAGAAAAAGCGGAGGTTTACAGATTTTTGTGTTAAGGTATACCTGAGATGGCCGTTAACAGCAGGTGATGTTGACACAGATCGTGACCCACTGCCTGCTACACACAGAAAACACATGCTTTCACACAGTGGTAGCTACACCCAAGATTCCTTACAGATCAGTTACCTGTGTACAGATGTGTGTGCGTGTCTGTGTGTGTGTCTCAAAGGCATGCATTCATTGCATTCATCCTAACCGGACTGTGCAGAGCATGGTGGTTTCTCTCTGAGTAAAATTCACCACACACACACACACACATGCTCTCACATTCATAGAGGAACACACAAGAGGCATACCAGGGCACTTTGTGATTGGGCATAATTACCATAGGAACAACAAAAGGGCTCTTAGGTTTCTTGTTTAGCTGTCATTTACCGCATTGCTCATTAACTCCCACAGGAAGTCGTTAAAGGCAAAAATCTGTTCTGATAGGTCAACAGCAGCTGAAAAGGTTCCCAAAACCAGGAAGCAATCAGTTTCTGATTATCAACATGATGCCAAGTATAATTAGTTCCCCCCCCCCTTTTTTTTTTTTTTGCTGTGTTAGTGATTCTACCTTGCTTTCTGCAGTTGTGCCAAGAATGAGAACACTGTACACAAAAGAAGCATTTTAATTAGTGATGCAACTGTTTTAACTTTATATGCTTATTTGAAGCTGGAGCTTTAAACAACAAAAAAAAAAAGACACATGGTATTTTTTTTTTTTAAGTTTCTTTGGAATCCAGAAACTGTTCTGGAATCAGTTATTTACTTTAGCCTCCACTTTTTTGAATGTGGAGCTAGTTTATACATCTGCACTAACTCTTAGGATTCGGGCTGCAATGGAGCCTCAGCATGAATGGAATTTTAAAGCAGTGGGTTGGTGGGGGGGTCAAGCAGTTTTGGTGAGTTGAGATTTTTATAGCATTTTAGATTTTTTTTTCAAAACTCTGATTATCCTTCTGGCAAAGGAGAAGCTGAACCCTATTAATGGTTTTCACACTTCCAAACATGTTGCAAATTTAAAAAAGATTTATAAAAATATAAATCCCTTTACACCTTTGAGGCATATGTAATTCTGAAGAATGTAGTTATTTCAAAAGAAAAACCGCTCTTAAATCACCACTCAAAGCGATATATAAACTGCTGGTGGTTGCTTGGTGAAATCAGATGCAGAGAGGGTGCTATATCAAAAACCTCTTCGTGATTACTTTGATCACTAGCAGATTGCCACAGTTGTCTGTAGTTTGCGTGGAAGATGCAGGAGAGGTCTGCAAACACTAACATGAAACTTGGAAAAAGCACAAACTGTAAGTGGAGAACATTTTCTTACAGCGTAAAAGTTGTCTTACTGTTTTAACCAGAAGCAAAAGGTGCAGCTTTTTAAAGGTGAACTGTCTCTATTTCCAGTTTGCTTTGCACTCTTCACAGTTTTCACTATCACTTAGTATTCGGCAAGTGTTTACAAGTTGGCATTTTTCCTGCAAACTATGCAAAACATGCAGCAATCCGCTAGCAAACCGAGCAATCAGAAAGAGGTGCAGCACCAAATAGCTGTTTGTGACCAAGTTCACCTAGTAACAGCAAGCAACCATTCACCAACCAGCATGGAATACAGATTCTCCTAGTGACTGGTGGTTACCAGAAGCTTTAGCAATCAAGTCAATTCATCTTAATTAATTCAAATCACAGCGACTGTCCATCAACAACTCGCTACTGGTCAAGGAACACTTATTTTTCCCCTAGTAACCAGTGATTGCCAGGCAATTGCCAATAGGTCGCTAGGCCCGTGAGACTGGGGCCTTAGTGACTCTGTTCTTATAACAACTTTCATCTGATCCTCAGCTTAGTTTGGAGTCGAGTGTTGATCACCTGTCTTTGGTAGTGTGTTTAACCAACACTACACACATACACAGCAATAGTAACATGCACAAGGAATCCTTAAGACCGGCAAAAACTCATCAACACTTAGAAACAGAGGTTTTGGTGTTGAGAAAAACACACTTGTATAATTCTCAGCATCTCAGAATATGTACTTAAAAAGAACTAAGTAAATACTTAGGCACCATTAAACACACAATTTTTCACCGCCCTGATCAGCTCAAACAAGCACAGGGTTGTTAAAATTTCTGGACTGCAGAGGCCCATGAGAGATAGTAGTGATAAGGCATCCACAACACACACAAGCTGATAAGGCATCTTATACACACACACACACACACACACACACACACACACACACACACACACACACACACACACACATAAAAGCACTGTAATTATAAGACCTTGCAAGACTTTCTGAGCAAACTCAAACAGGGCTAGAATCGATAAGCAGTGGTATCCTGGGGGAAATGTAAATATTGCAGTGCTGCACATGGAGCTACCACAAGTTTTAAGAATGTAGACTACTATTTCGATGAGTACTTGAAAGATACTGACAGCGACTCTCAGAAAGAAGTGAGCATTATAGTAAATTGAGAGAGGGGAAGAAGCTGAAACAAAACAGGGACTGAAAGTGAATGCCAAGAGAGGTACAGCATAAAGAGTAGAAAAGGCTGCAATGACATTAGGTGTGAAATATTTTGAGCATATGGAAAAAGTAAATATTGAGGATGAGGGGAGGCAAGTAAATTTCTCAGCCCACTGTGAGTTTCCGGTTTGGTTATATCACCCATTTGTCTCCCTTCAGACATGGAAAAAAATCCTCGTGTGTGTTTCTCTGTCACTCCAGTCCTCCACATTTCTCTCTTTGTCACTTTCCTTTTTAACATTGTTTGTTAAATGCGTTTATCACTCACTCTGTCATTTCCTACCATAGCACACTCTTATCTCACATTTAGACAAGCAGAAACAAATGCACACACAAACATGTTTCAGTTTGACACAAGCCAGACGGAGCAATTATGGTCTATTCAAGTGCTCCTGCGTCTCATCACCCCTGATTGGTTCAAACAAGAAATTGCCTCATAGGGTCATTCCCCATTGTGGCGAACATAAAACAGTGAGCCTTTACTTCCAGCTCATGCCTATAAATACAGCTATCTTAGAATTCCAATTTCATCTATACAGCACATGGTCTTGTTACGCTGCTTTGTTCGGTAAATTCTGCAATGGTAATGTCCTGAGAAATAAAAATATATAAAGAATAAAAAAATAAAACCCAGCATGTATGGAATACAGTATTTGATAAACTAACAAAATGCCATCTTGTCTCTCTCTCTGTTTTTCTCCTGCACTCGCTGGTTCCGGATTTGCTTCGTGTTTCTTCCTCCTGAAATCATCCTCAGGTGAGAGCATTCCCTGTTTTAAAGCTTAAGTTGTCATGTCAATGTAGTCTCATTTTGTAGTCTCTCCCACTCTGCAACAATATGCTGCACAGGTGCTGCTTTATAAATCCAAAATTGAGATGAATTTTATACAGAAATCTAGCAGCACTGTTAAAGCACGGGCAGAGGCTGGGGAGCCTCTACAGAACTAAAAGACTTTAATGTGTAAATATGAGTCCGGCAATATTTCATCCTTATCCTGTTTATAAATGTCAAGGTATAATTCTTAATATCTGGGCACCCAAAGCATGTGACTGTCACCAGGGAATTTTCACATTGGTTCAAACTGCTAAAGTGCTTGGCAAGGTTAACTGAAGTCAAAATTGTTTTTCTTAGTAGTTAAAATATTATATAGTGTATGCATATATAGCATAATTTATAAGACTACATTATCTAAACACATACAAGTTATTTTAGTTGTCCGTCCATTTAATGCAATGTGATAATGCTAATTAGATGTGTCAAAATTAATTTAGGGGGCAAGCAGGGCCAAGTTTATATTGGGCAAGTGAGTCTTATTACCTTAGACTATAATATTCATACATACAGAGTAAATGCAATGCATGTAGCAAACACTGGAAACACCTGACTGTGCACATCTTTACTGTACAATATTTCCATTTTTATTGAACACCATAGGATTCCTTTTAAAGAAAAAGTGTACAGTATACAATGTACAGTTTAAGCCACTTTGTGATTTTTGCTAGACTTTGTCCTTCATACCTCAAGCCTCAAGAAAGCCAAAGTCTTATTAACTTTGGGTGATATACAAGCACAGTATTGAATCTTGTTAGATGACAGCAACTGAGAGATACAGTTTTCTGATTCTCGGAGAAATGGCTTCGGACAGGAACAGTGGTTCTCGATCTCCAATTCCCCTCAGGGTGCGTTAAGTTTTTGTTCCAGCTTATCCCTCCATCTAGTCGACTCAATTGTGCTGTTCAGTGAACAGTGAAATGGACTTAGCAGCTCCTCAGTACTGTCAGGTGTGTTTGTTCTCTGAAATAAATGAACAGATGGCTCACAAACCAGCAACGGGTCGCCGAAGCTTGGGGTGTGTGTGTTTGTGTCTGTTTGCTCATATGCATAAAAATCTGTGAACTTCTGTGTGTATGTGTGTGCGTGCCCACGCATGTTATAAGTGGGCACATTTGTGTGTATTTAGATTTGTTTGTATTTAAGCCAGTCCAGTAGGTATTTTGGCAGACTGGTCCCTGGCTAAACTTTCAGTTTTGGAGTATGAGGTCTGGCAAAGAGGAGAAAAATGGAAAGGATGATTATACAAGGGATAAAGAAAAGAATGAAAAGACACTCTGGGGATATTGTAGCTGGAAAAAAAGATGGGATAATTAAAAGTAAAAAACAGAGGAGAGAAAATAAATGAAAAGTTGGAAGGGATGTAGGCAATGTAAGCTGAAGGCAGGGAAGAAAATGGGTGGAATTCATTGAGGAGGTGATAAAGAAAAAGCACAGGAGGACAAGAAAAACACAGGCTGTCGATATGACAGCCAAACAAAGAGGTGAATGGTTACATAATCAAGAGAAAACACATTTTCAAAAAAGAGAGAAGAGAAATTAACATAAACCAAGAAGCAAACCTAGCATGGCAATGCTTGTAGAGAATGAACAAAAAACAGATGGATGTGGATATAAGATGAATCGGTGAATGGTCGCATGGACGTGACAGTGATACAGAATGAAAACGAGGTGTTTGAGGAAGGTAAGAATAAAAAGAACAGAAGAAAGCCAGACAGAAAATGGTAATTGTAGATAAAAGATGAAATTGCGGGGATGGATGAGGGAGTTAAGGCAGATAATAAGGAATGGCAGAGTTGGAATCAGATGCACAGTAAGGGGACAGTGATTATAGGAAAGGGGAAACAGAAAGAGGCAGGTGAGGGTCACTTCAAACAGAAAGGAATTACAGGACACTGACAACAACACGCGAGTGTGAAAAAGGTCTGAACCACATAAGGATGGATACATGAAGAAAGCATTTGTGCGGTCAGACAGAAGGTGCGGAAGGACATGAAGAGCATGTGACCCAAACTGAACTTTAATTAGCATATGTAAATTACAGCTGCTTCTCATGTGCCAGCTATCTCGCCACTCTCACCAACTTCCTCCCTCTTCTCATCTCTTCTTGTCCTCTTTTTTCCCCTCCTAATCTCTTCTTGTCTTTACTCAGTCCTGTTCGCTCTGTCACTTTTACCCCCCTGCAGTCCCTTTTATTTATCATTTCCTTTTTGTGTGTCTGTCACCTTTTTAGTTCCCCAAACCTCCTTTTTTTTTTTCTCATCTCAACTCTCGGCCCACCTCCTCATCCCCTCTTCTTTATGCGTCTCTCTCTGTTTCCTCCTCTCCTTGTTGCTTGGCAGATAATGTTGGCATTTCACTAAGCAATTGTTGACAGTATTATGGCACAATTTCATTGGGATATTTCTGCGGCCTCTTATCTAAGTCTGTGAATAAACCAGCCAAACGGTGAGCTAGCAGCATGGTAGCCAGCCAAACAGAGCAGTCAGCCTTTCAGCTTTGCAGCCGTTCCATTGAACTACAGGGAAAACCTGATCGCCTTGAGCTCATCAAATGTAACCCACACATACACACTGGAGCATGCACATGGCACACATCTGACTCTCTACTGATACAATGACCCTTGTAATTATGCTGAACCATCTCTTTCTTTCTTTTTCCTTTTCTGCCCGCCCCGTCTCCAGTGTTCACACCATGTGCGACACTCACAAACACATCCATCTGCAGTCTTCAGATCCTGTTTCCTTCCTTCCTAACTACTTGGCTCCCTGCCTGAACACACCTCTCATCTTCAATTTGAATTGATTTTGTTGCTGTGTCTGAATCACAGTAACATTTAGGGTCGAGCCTTGCCTTGGTCACTCTTAAAATGGCTACTGTCCACAATGCGTTGTAGTTTGCAATAAAGAACTGTATTTATAGATTTATAACACAGAGTTAAAATGTTATGAGGCGAGGGCTAACTGAAGCAAGGCAAAAGAAAACCGCAAGTTAAGGTTGTCACGTAATCGAACAAGTAGAGGGAATAGGTCTCTATTATTTTATTAGGGGGCGCAGATATGGTCTTGTTGACCCAGTTTTTGTATTTACAAAATAAATGTACATCATTGCACAGTCTATGCTGTCACATGATTATGTTTCAGAGGCTTACTTCAATGAACATTTCACTGATTTCGGCAACTGACAAAAGCAACAAAAAAAAAAGTCCCAAAACAGAGACAGACGCACGCAAGTTTGACACACTCCAGCCGAACTGTTGCCAAAATGCTGTGCTGATTTGTGAGTCAGTGCTATCATGAGCTTTGATAGCCCACCCAGTAAATGTTAGCCTGCTGATCAGACAGAATTTGACTGTGAAGATGGAACATTTCTAGTGTTATGCGCCTTTGACAGGGCTGCCAAGTCTCATGCGCAGAAATTAAAACTCACACAACTGAAACTTTCCATATGCTGTCGCACCACATGTCCATTTTCATATGCAGCAAAAAGCATATTCAGAAAAGCGGAGGCTGAGGGTTTGGGCTACTTTTTTACAAAGTGGGGCAATCCCATGCCAGGAAATGACACAGACATACACTTTGAAGATGGTACTGAGAGTAGCAACGCTCAGGTTTAATATTAAAGTTCATTTGATTATCCATTCGTTCATCTGTTCTCTTCTTCTTATCCAGTTCAGGGTCGTGGGGAGGCTGGAGCCTTCCAGTGCTTACCACTGTGCTACCATGCTGCTATTAAAATCATAATGTGATTTGCTGTGGAGGTATTTTATCTAAATAAATTATTTACTAAGGCCCAGCAGTCTGCAGCTGACAACCATTTCAGCCCACAGAATGTTTTTATGTAACTGCGATCTGCACGCTAAGAAAATATAACTTCAGTTTTCAACCACAGCTAATTGTCACTATTATAGCTGCATCCGTCACCCGCTATGCCTGAAAAATATTTCTCTTTTAGGCATAAGACCTGCATCTCTGCACCGTCTCCCACTATTGCGTCTCACTTTAATGTATTTAATGTCCTTTTGTGTTCAATAAGCACTTGCTTATTTCAGGCTATTTGTTAAACAGCATCTCTTTTCCATCTCATCGCAGACATCAAACGTGTGTGGAAACCCTTGGGTTCTTTGCATACTAAAAACCTTAACAAGGTATACAGCCAGGGGAGGGGTCTCGATAAACACCCCCTTTGATGTCTGTGTGCTTAAGTTCACTAAGGCGGCATTATAGTGTTCGACATTTTTATGAGGTTTGTTGTGTTAAAATTAATACAGCTCATGGTTTTAACTGAACTTGTACACTTGACTTTACTTCCCCCTCTCCGTTATGCTGTGTTCTCGTAACTTCTCATTACTATCTGCAATCAAAGAATGGCAGATGTAAGAGCGCTTTGATTTACCATAAACAGCGTTTTACTGCAGCGGAACTGAACCGACCAAAGATCAGAGATCTTTTGGTTTGAGGCTGCTGTGTGTTTTACTGTAGACTGTAGTGCAGAAAGTTGCTGCTTTTATGTGCGCTGTGTAGCATGTATACAGAATCCAACAAAGATGATACTTTTTTTTTTTTGATGAAACCGCACTGAATTCTTTCTGTAAGAATTAATTCAAATAAAGCAGATGTTATTAAATAAGTAACGCGATCGTGTTTGCTTTAATTCATTTAAAGAATTCTTAATTACAAGTTTGCTCTTTAACTTATTGTATTTTTTTTCTCACTCTTTACTCTTGGCAAAATGTTTTATTCAGATTGTTTCTCCTAAGTAATTTGTTGCCTCATTTTCTGTTTATTCAGCTCTTCTGCTTTATCAGTTCAATAGAAGCTAAAATTGATGCATGCTTTAATGGCACAGCACAAGTGCAGCATCCTTTTTCAAGGCTTAAGGAATAAGAAGTAAAAATCAAAACAGGAACAATTGGAGTATTTATTTAGTTTTTCAGCCTAAATTGCATTTTGAGTTTTCTTAAGAGTACCCCCCCCCCCGCCCGATTAACTGGGTAAGTTGTACTGTAACGTCTCTACTGTCTTCTGTGCACATCAGTGCTTTGCTGAAATATTCATAGAACTGCAGCAGTGACTTTGTCACAACTGATTTATGCTGATGCTCTGAATTCTTAACATCATATTTATTTATTCCTCTAAATGTCTTAATTTGTTTTTGTGCTTCTGCATGTGCACATTCACTTTAAATATTTCCCATCTGTTGGCAAAGCTTTCCCTTAAAGGATAATAGAATTTCAAAGACGCAACATAAATCAGGGCAAGCAGCACAGGCCTCCTTTATTGTTCCAAAGTTCTGAATGAATCATTTCAAACTGTAGTTTCTCACTGACCAAAAAAACCCTAAAAAAATACAAAAACATAATCAATCTGCCATCTGAAATGGCCATTTTGGGTAACGGCATCTGTATCTGTGCAGGGACAAGATACCTGCTGACCAAAATAGCTGAAGTGACACCTCTCTGAAGTGTTACAATCATTTTTTAAGTTAATTTATTTATTGTTATCCTTTATCCATCACAATTGTGGCCTTTTCTCTCAGCTGTATTGATATTTCAGCTTTACCAGTAAAGCTCCAATATTCACATTTGTGGGAATTGAAATAAAATTATTGCCATTGCCCCACCTTTCATTTCCACATTTCTTTAAAAGGTTCAGGTTTCTAAATAGAAAATGAGAATGGCATATGTTTCATAGTTATTTACTCTTCTTACATTTCTTATTTGCATTTGTTTCATTCCTTTACCTCTCAGTTTCTCTCCAGTTATTCCAGACTCTCAATCTCTTTCCCTTGTCCCTCATTCAGCAACATTTCTTTTTTTTTTTTTTCCCTTTTGCACTGTGATGGTCCTCACTGTCTATTTCTCTCTCATCTGTACCTCCCTTTCTCCTCCCCTACGTTCTGCTCTGGTGTCCAGGGCCCTGAGGGCGGATTTACTTAGAAATAGTGTGAGAATGACAGAGAGCATGGAAGGGAGAAAGGCAAGAGGAAGAGATCAACAGATAGCCATAACTTAGTGTCTTGTCAAGCTTGTGACGCTGATCCAGTACAGAATCTGATCCAGTGTCATCCATTATTCTGCACCATGAGAGACCAGAATAAGATGGCTTGCATTGGATATATTTGCTGTCTCTCACAGCATTCTGGCTGCAGGACCCATGTGTCATTTTTTTTATTTATTTATTTATTTATTTATTTTTTTAAGTCTTAGCAAGTAAGGAGCCATGCAGCCCAGCCGTTAGGTTTAAGGATCAATAGCATTTTGGTTAAATTTTGGAAAAGACTGTTATTACAGATAAATTCACTTTGTGTCAAGGACAATAGACCTATTTTTTGTATATAACCTGCTAAACAATCAGACATAGTTAGCTCAGGCAGGCCACAATATTGACTGCAGTTGCAATCTTGGCACATGAGTTAATGCCAGGCGGCATTATGGAGTCAGCCCACATATCAGCTCAGCTGATGCCCTTCACATCCTACTGGCAAATCTCATATAGTGTGCACTGTTAAAGATCTGTTAGTTTGCCCATAGTTGCTGCTTCCTCCACCCCACCTCCACCTTTTATGTTGTCTAACTCACTGGTCCTCAAAGTGGCAGGGTGTAAACAACCAAGTGAAAAATATGAAGTGAATAATTGGGATTTTTTTTTTTATGGAAAATAAACAAATAGAAAGTGTTTGCTCATGCAGTCTGCTCAGCTTTTATTTAATTAGGTAAAATTCAACATGGATACTTCCTTCATTGTTGTGTATATTCTGTGTTGTCGGTCTGTGAAAGTGTTTTCTGGCTTTTGAAGTAGGACATGCCACAAAAAAAATTGAGAATCACTTATTTCATGTTATTCATTTAATTTTTCTTTGAGTTGCACAATGTGCAATGTTTTGAGAGATCTTTTGTTTTCTCTCTGGTCAGAAAAGACGGATACCCATGTGCGCACACAGGCTGCACACTAATTATCATATATTATATGGTCATTATCATATTTTTAATTTACACCGAAATGGTGAAAGACAAAAAAAGGGATGTCAGAGACACAGAACAACATTCCATAGTCATAAATCTCCTGTCCTTATTACCCCCCACATCCCCTTTTGCAACACACACACAAACAAGCATGCATGCACACACATCTGTCAGATGTGCACTGCGGTAATTAGGTCTTTCAGGTTATGATAATGTTTGTACTATTTTCTGGTTCATCTCCTCACTGGTGCACAGAATGCCATTAATCACACCGGTCCAAATGAATCCAGAGCAGACTTTGAGTGCATTTGTGTGAGTTGGTGCACGCCTCATTTGAAAGTGTATTTTTCATGTGTCTATACTGGCAGAAATGTGATATATGGTGTGACAAGCAAAGAGACCAAAAGCCATGAGGGAGCAAAAAGTACACAAGTAATGAAGGTGTTTTAATAATGTACACCAGAGAGACCTCAGCCGAGCTCTGTCTTTCATCTTTTTTTTTTTCCTCATGCTGTTCTCTTTCTGTGTCACTTTTCATTGCTCCCTCATTGTTTTGGTTGTGCCTTTGACTGGATTTATACTTCTGTGTTAAATCTGTGGCACAAGTAAGTTGCAACCTCAAACCCTTCTGAAGCCCTACGCTGTAATCTGTCACATTCCATGTATGCATGTATCCTGTCTGCTGTAGTGTCCTTGAGCATGAGCCCAAATCCCTCCCTGTCACCCCAGGAAGGATGCTGCATAGCTCGTCCCAGGCTCTGATTTCTCTGCAGAGGCAGGTGGGAAAAAAAGATTTCTGTCCAATTATCAAAGCAAAATTTCTTGATATTTACAGCCCTATTTGGCACACTCATACCACACTGCTAACTCTGGCTAACCCTTCATTATCACCCATGACCACAATCACATAAGTTCATGCAATAGATCAGCTAAACGTAACCCCAAAACCACCCAAAACCCACATACACACATAGGTCCTAAGGCACTAATACAGGTCAGTTTTCCTGATTAAATTTAGTTTTACTTTCTCAATGTGGAGTTTTAGTTGCACATCATGTAACTTGTTAGTCAGTCAATCTTGCAAGCAAAAATTATCTGTAAATATATGTTTTACAGTTAGCTCCATAAGCATTTTTACAATACTTTGCAGTGTAACTTACATGAAACAACCAAGATAACTGTAGTACAAAGTTTCAGTTTTAGTTCAAGAAGTATTGCCTTAACTGTTACAATTTATTTAACAAAACTGAGCTTTTTTTTTTTATGGCTTTATTGGCAGTATAGAGAGAAAGGAAAGGGGGGGGGGAGACATGTGGGCAAATGGGTGATGGGCCGGGACTCAAGCTCGTGCTGCCCACTCCACAAAGCGGCATATACACGTGGTCGCCTGCTCCACCCCTGAGCCACCCGGGTGCCCAAAAAATTGAGCATTTTTCAGGTTCATTACAAAGTGTTGATTATACAAACAATATAATTTTCTTTTCTTTTTTAGTCTCCAGTGTACTCATTTGTAAAAAGAATAGGGAGAGTAGGTGGGTATACAGCATATGTGAATGTCCAAGTGAACACAGAGATCAAGAGCGAAAGAAAAAAACAACTGAAAAAATAAAATAAAAAGAGCATCTTCAAGGACTCAAGATCACATACGGCCACTTTTTTCCCCTTTGGTTCGCCGTCATTGGCTGCCTCTGCCACCTTTCATTTCTTATTTTCATCCTCCCACGCCAACTTTCCTCCTTTGCTCTCTAGCTCTGTTAGCCTGTACCTCACACATCACAAAAGCACACTGCATAGAAACTGATGACATGTAGACATGATGTTGCCCATGAAATATGCTTGGTGTTTCAAAGGAAACATTAAAAAAACTTTGACTTTTTTCATGTATTGCTTGTGTGTGTGTGTGTGTGTGTGTGTGTGTGTGTGTGTGTGTGTGGTGAGAGGGAGAGGTTAAGAAGGAATAAAATGAAATATGTTCTTGTTAAACTGACCTCAGACTGTGGCTGAGAAAATGTCACCATCCTTCTGCTTTCTACATAATGCACTGGTCGGCACACTGTAGCTTTGTGAGACACCTGTTCCAGCAAGAATGCATCTTTGTTCTGTCTCTTTAAAAAGTAATCTAACTCATACAAATTTACCCAAAATTTTATCCTGTTTTTAATGTACTTAACCCCTGTTTGCACTTATCTCTGCATTTGGCTCCACATGTACTAGGGTGAACACTCTTTTCTGGATTGATACGCTGGCTTGGGTTTTGTAGCCTTTAGCTCCGCTAGATGAAAGGAAAGAGCACTTTCCTGAAGTGCAAAAGTCTTGAGCCACCATTCATTGCTGTATAATTTGACTAGGAAAATGGTAAATATATGCAGCAATTTACTGAAACACCTGCAAACATACATGGAATTCATGAAACTCCAATGTTTGGTATGGCCACCTTTATCATCTTAGGTAAGCGTTCTTTTAATTTCTTTAACTAGTTCTCGGGAATAGCTCTTAAGGCTTCATGAAGGACATTCAGAGCTCTTGTTTGGATGTTGGC
Organism: Pterophyllum scalare; assembly: GCA_024447675.2. Classification (NCBI taxonomy): domain Eukaryota; kingdom Metazoa; phylum Chordata; class Actinopteri; order Cichliformes; family Cichlidae; genus Pterophyllum; species Pterophyllum scalare. The sequence goes on from JAMQGT020013586.1 coordinate 197,805, forward strand.
TGCCTTTTGTTTCATTCAAGAGAATGTGATACCACACTGCTTCAAAAATGTTGATGTCTGGGCTTTTTAAAAAAAAATTAAAAAATCCAGGTATGCTTTTACTGCATTAGCAGTGTGTTTGGGATCACTGTCACTGCTAAAAAATGAAGCCACTGCCAATCAGATGCTTTCCAGATATGAATGTTCCATTCATAATTCTTGGTTTTCAGTCCAGTTCTTGTGTAATGTGGCATACCTCGACCTTTTCTCCCTGTTTCCCTTCCTTAAGAATGGCTTCTTGACGGCCACTCCCTCAACTGAGACCATTTCTGAGGGGGCTTCGGCAAACAGTAGTTCGGTTGGTTCAACTTAAGGGCCAGAAGCATTTCTCAGATCCTTTTGTCTTATTTCTTAAGGACATGACTTTCAGATACTGTTCATCTGCTTTTTGTTGTTGTTGTTGAAAAATTACAAGAAAGTCTGGCTCCTAATGATGCTATAATGTAAAGAAATGAGGACTGACTCAAGAATTTGGTGAAGTTCTACATCACTTGGCAAAAGAAGATGAACCCTAACTTTTGTTGAAATGGAGGTTACTGTATTGACTAATCACCATGATCAAAGAACACATTCACTTTGGATGGCTTTATCTTTTTTTTATTTGTCTTCCCCAGATTGTTTAAAATTGTTGTTTCTGATTGGTTTGATGAGTTTGACTAACCTGTTAATCCAACGGGACTTCCTTTTCTTTTCATTGCCTCACTTTTACCTTAAAGAAGAAACCCTTTGTTGTGTTTGTGTCTGAATGCCTCCTAATAGTGCAGGAAAAAAAGATTTCTAAGCTACAATACTGCTCGAAAGGTTTACTGGAACTTTATAATTTACAGTTTTAAACATTCACAATGTGGAAACTATAAGAATAAAAGTCCAAACTATGCCTTTGATTGAGTAATATTTGTGCGACAGCACACCATACAGCAGCATATAGTTTTCACCTGCCAGCTCTCGGAAAACATTAGTATTGGCTCACTCAGCTGTAGTCCATTACCTTTGAGCTTACAAGGCTGAAACACTTAAAACCCATTCATCAGCTCTGTGACAGGGCAAACTACTGCAAACAGATTCAGTCATGCATTGAATCCTCTCCGTTAGCCCCCCACAACATTTCAACTTCTGACCTCAACGTCCACCTGCACAGAGGCTCTTTCATCATACAACACATCTTCTTTATGACTCACTCTCTCTCCCTCTTTCTTTCTCATGCACGCATGCAATGTGTGTGTTTGCACGCATGCACACACACACAGACGAGCACACAGAATATACACACAGTTGAAAGCCTCATCCCCTTTGACCTTTTGACCCCAGTTAACTAACTAACCTCTTGTTATTTCCCCTGTTCGTTGCACCTCTTTGTGTGGGGCCTCATTGAAGAGACCCAGTCATGCAGTGCTCATAGCCCCTGGGCAACTTCAGCTTTCAGTCTATCAACAAATCCATCTTTTTAATAGATCGATTCACATATAAACAGAGTGACTCAGTCACTTGTTCACTTCAAGATTTGAACTTCTAACCCATGCCTTGCTTAGGCATGACCAGTTTCTTGGAACTAGTATTTCAGATGGCCTTTATATGGCTGCTTTGAATGCTAATGTGAAGCTGAACAGAAGGTGCAGAAGCAACAAGCAGAGCACTTAGCATTTTTACATTTGACCTTGATCTTGCTCTTTACATGCAGATGTGTTCATGTATAATAAAATCAGCATATGCAGAAGTTGGCAGAAGCAGTATCAAAACAGAATGGTCCAGAATAAAATATCATCATTGTTGTCTTTGGCCTCTATGATATCTTAATGAAATGTCCTCTACTGTTTCCATATTTGAGCTCTTAATCTTCTTGTTTATGTATGACCATGTGTTACTACTGCATGGCACCCCCCCCCCAACACCATGACTGGACTGGAATTTATTTCTCAAACTAGTCATGTAATAGTTAATGATGCACATTGTTAATTCCTTTCCATATGAACTGAATCTGAACTTTATACTTTCCTGTGTCGTCTATTTTCTGAACAGCAAATTTGTGAACACTTAATTATGCGCACAGTGACTCTGTGTTAAATGGAATTAAATTATGCTTTGAAATGGCCCGAAATGGAAATTAATGTTAAAATTGAATCACCTATGACATGGAACTCACAGCCCTTTTAACCACGTTTCCACACAGTCACTTTCCTAATGCTCAGTCCTGTATTGAAACCTTTTCCCTAAAATCCCACGCTTTGATTGACATTCGTTTAATTGGTTTATCTGTAATAAGTGAAATAAACCTTTTACCAGATTAATATTATCTTTTGATCTGTGCCATACTAGAGGGAAATCACAAAGGATCATCTACTTAAGAGTGGTGCTCGAGCTAGAATGCACAATCTTTCTGAGAATTTAGACAGTAAATACATAGAGCCGCAAAGCTTTAACTTTTCTTCTTTTTAAGGATGATCTGCTGAGTCGTGACACTCTTCTGGTGCCTTAAGTGCTTAGAAAAGGGGGAAAAAGAAATATTTCTCTATAAAGTGAAGATATCTTTTCAAGGTAGGAAGACTTTACTGGCAGAAGGTACTTTTTATTCCCTTTGCCCCTTTAAAACATTTTGTAGTTTTACTGCCTGGTGCCATTTGAGCTTGTGAAGTTTCTCGCAGCTTTGAACTGTATACCCATGACTTCAGTCTTCACCATTTCTGTGCTCCACCAGCATGGGTTACATCTGGGCCACATGTCAAAATGGTTAGCAATGGAGTGTTAGTCAACAAACTGATGACACAATAGAGCAACTCTGGCATTCCTTTAGCCAGCACATGTATCTAAGCACCGGGCCGTGTTTCCACATTTTCCACTGCTGGGTGAAGTGCTGCGTGTTTGTTCTTACAGGTAGTCTTCATAACACCAAGAACAAAAATAGGGTATGATGAAGTTACAGTTCAGAGGATATTAGGCTTAATTTGTGTTCATCATGCAGCACTCTTTCAGTTTCTATTACTAGTAAACATAGGGAAAAGTGAAGGTCTTTGCCTTCAGAACTTCCTTAATTCTTCATGGCATAAATTCATGAAGCTGCTGGAAACATTCCTCAGAGATTTTGGTCCATACTGACATAATGTCATTGCTCCATTGGACTGAGATCTGGTGACTGTGGAGGCAATTTGGATACAGTTAACTCATTGTCATGTTCAAGAAACCAGTTTGAGATGATTTGGGCTTTATGAAATGGTACATTATCCTGCTAGAAGCAGCCATTAGAGGATGGTTACACTGTGGTCATAAAGGGATGGACATGGTTATCAACAGTACTCAGGATTTAGTCTTTAAATGATGCTTAATTAGAACTATGGGGCCCAAAGTGTCGCAAGTTTCCTGTTCTTACTCAGTGTGGTCTTCTGCTGCCGTAGTCCATCTGCTTCCAGATTCAACATGTGTTCAGAGATCTTCAACATAGTTATTTGAGTTACCGTTCCCTTTGGCATGAAGTCATCAAGACCTTGGGCATCAACAAGGTATTTTCACGGAGAGAACTGCCACTCACTGGACATTCAAAGATGTGAATCGCTGATAACATATTTGTGTTAATGAGCAGCTGGATTGTGTACCTAATAAGGTAGCTGATGAGTGTGTGTATATGTATAAACAAAGTGGCTAAAACAAGGTAAGGAGAGAATATCACTACACCAAAATTTTGATTGAATTACTTGTAGTCTATTTTATTGCAACATTTTCCAAATCATAGTAGTTTTTATGTTTTGACCTCGTGCAAAATATGTCAGTGCCTTCAGGTCTCTTTAGGCTTGCTGTCTAGTGTGTATGTCCTGTTATAGGTTTCATTCAGGCCCATTGTGATTTTTTTTTTTAATGCATTTATTTATTTATTTTTGGTCACTTGAATTTATCTGTGATTCAGTCTTGCATGGGCTGGCAATGTTTCTCGCTCCAGGGGCTGATGAAACCCATTCAGAAACCCATTGTGTAATTTTAAAAGTCTTTGGATTTCACCAAAATAGAGCTGAAAATAGAATAAGCCTGTTTCTTTCCTACTCCTCCTCCAGTTCTCTCTGTTTCTCTCTCACAATAACACGCTCAGAAAGGCTCATGGTCTAGATGCTTGTAGCTATTGCTTCACTTCCCATAAGCTTAAGCAAACCTTGATCCAGAAAGTAGTACTTGTGAGGGGAGCAGACCCAAAAAACAAGTTAATTAGGACTCTGGTAGCAGTGGGTCATCATCAGCAGAATAAAATTCCTTGGCACTTTTTTTTTTTGGTGGATTAATATTGCTTCCATTTATTGTTGTAATGAGGTGTGATTTCTAACCAAAAATGTGGGTTTCAAGGAAATCTTTATTTTTAACGATGTAAAGAATCCCAGAAAAGACAAATAACAGAAAAATGAAAAAAAAAAAATCAGAAAATATTGAACCCACAGGAGAGAAAAATCAGCTATGGTAACGAACATACGAACAAATAGGAAAAGTGTTTATAAAGAAACTGCTTTACCATCTTTAGTCACACCAGTGACCTAGTTAAGAAGTAGGAGAAGGTGTATGCATTACTAAAAGCTAAAATAGAAGTGTGGGAAACTGTTGTTTACTGTGTGTGAGTGTGCATGACAAAAGACAGCAAGAGCAAAAAGTATGGTCAGTAATGTCTCTGTAATAGGGTCAGACACGGAAGTCCATTATGAAAGCCCCTGGAGGCTCTATTTATAGTGACCTAACGGGGGAGGGAGGGAGGTAGGAAGGATATAGAGAGCAAGTGAGGTTGTGAAAAATGGGGAGTTTGAGATGAAGAGGTAACGGAGAAAGGGGAGAATGAGAGAAGGAGGATGGAAGGAGCTGGTGTGTGTGTGGAAAGATGCCAGAGAGCAAAGCAAGGAGATGAAGTGTTGTGGAAGCGTGTAGATGGATAAAGGCGCGAAATGGGGATTGAAGATGAGAGCAGGAAGTGCGGAAATATGCCAGAAAGAAAAAGGAAAGGATGGAGGGAAGACTGAAAAGGAGGAGAGAGAGACGCAGCGGGGGGGGGGGGGGGGGTTGTGGCTAAGCAAGAGAGAGAAACCAAGTGGTGAAGTTGGGAAAGAGAGATGGGGGTGGTAGGGAGAGAAGAGGGATAAGAGGGAAGAGAGAAGTAGTGAGCCTGCAGATGGTGAAAGGCATGAGCAGTGAAATGTCAGATCCAATTTTATCTTCAGCTCTGAATAAGATAACCAAAATATGGGAAAATCTTCAAATGAAATAAGCCTGTAAGCTGTTTTTATCATTTGATTTTATTATTCGTGTGTGTGTGTATGTGTGTATATATGTATGTATGCGTGTGTGTATATATATATATATATATATATATATATATATATATATATATATAAAAACACTGTACAACAAGTAATCTTCAAAACTGGGAAGGTTTAATTCCTTTTTAAGGCAAATGAGTGGAGCAGTATGAAGCAGTTTGGAATAAGGAGACAGGATGGAAGATATGGAAACACTGATGCATCTGAAGAACAGAAGAAAAAAGTATGAAAAAAGCCACAAGGCACAAGAGATCAGGTCTTGCACAAAGTGGCTGGGTGGGTAGAGTACTGTGTGAAATGTGCCTCTGGGGAACTGACCTAAGAAAGATGGATGGCTAAATCTATGTCATTATTCTGCAGCAAAAGGAGAACGAAAGAAGGCTGCAAGCAACAGAAAAAAAAGAAGGGTAAGGTGTGCAGAAAATGTGAATATGCATAGGTTGTCTAAGGAAACCAGGGACGATATCGCACACCAAAATGAAAAGGAAGAGAGAGACTTATTGGACAGATAGGAGGGGGAAGAAAAATCATAAAGACACATAATCCTGTGCAGAAAGATTCTGACAGGTGGAAAATTATGCAAGCACAAATGATGAACAGAGTGAAACCCAGTTGGAGAGTGAGACGTTGATCATGTAGCGCAGACGTGCACACCAGCAGTTGGCCATTCTATCAGTTGTCTGCCTCCCAGAAAAAACATTACCCTATCTCCCTGAAAATAGAAGTCCTTCCCCAGCCAGTGTTTTGATATTCTAATGCACTGCCCTGTGCTGGCTGCTTGTATTAATAGCGATACAGAGCTGTGATAGTAGAACATGAATGAAAGCAAAGCCTCGCTTTTCCCTCGGGCCTCGGATAAGGGAGACAGAATCCATCTGGAAGATAACATTACACAGCAACTCACACAAGTTTGTACCCCCACAAGCTTACATAAGAATATGCATATAAATGAGATATTCCATGTGCATGTGGCTGTGTGCGATGTGACTACAGTTGTCTATGTGTAATACAAAATTAAACTTGTACATTACAGAGCTGATAACTGTTCGTGATTGTGAAATTACTATAATTATTCTTCTGACTGTCCATGCGCTTGCCTTTCTCTCCTCATTCACTTTTCTGTTTTTCTTCTGCTTGAATGTTTGTTTTCTTAGTGCAGTATTACTGCATTATTCAGTTTCCAACAACACCCTGTGATTAAACAGTTTTGCAAATTACTCTTGGGGTGATCTGTAAACTCCAGTTCTTTACACTTTGCTGGAAAAAGTATTGTATTGTGAAACTGGGCTAAATGGGAAAATATATTTGAGAAAATCCAAGAATTTACCTGTTGTGACTAAAGAGAGGCACCGTAAACACGAGGAGTTGAGCTATATCAGATTCTTGCCACAAATGGCCTGTCTTTACTGGTTTTCATGCCCCTGAGGGTGAATTAAAACCCACATTATGGCCAAAGACTTCAACAGGTTTCCTCACCGTGGTCACATTGGCTGATGGTGTCCTTCCAGGGTTCACACTCACAAACGTAGGTATGAAAGACACACGCAAGAAAAATAAGGGGAAAAAAGAAAAAAACTATAACCAAAGCCTCTTTGCTTGTTACCAACCTTGAAAGAGGAGAATTGGGTATAAGCACCCTCTACAGACCAGCCTGTGGTGTCCACTGAGGTGTATCGGTATGCCTAAGCTGACTTGCACTGCAGAAACTGGAGATAAACGTCTCATAAGCCAGAGCTTAAAGACAAATGAGGCGTGCTTGATCTCAGGTTCTTCATATGTGGCAGAGTACTCTATTGTTTTACCGGCTTTTGTCTTCTTGCCCCTCTATACCTGAACCAGAATACGTTAGAGGAAATAGCTGAAGACCTAAGTAGACAGAATGAATGACACAAAGGAAAGTAAAGGAACAGCAATAATACGGGAGCAATAGCTGCAGCAGGATAAGAAAAGATACTTGTGAAGTATCTTTGTGTGTATCTCATGTACATGTAATGCTCAGCAAAGATTGCTACAAAAAATAGCTGCAGAATTCTTTCACACTGCCTACCTGCAAACACCCACGCATCAGCTGCTCCTGTGCTGCATGTGTCCCTGTTTAAAATGCGCCTGTGCCCAATTTTGTATATGTGTGATGTATGTCCAACTGTGACTGTGCTAGTCATTTTCTCAATGTGACTTTTTACCAAACGTGACTCAGCCGGCACCTGAAATGATGTCTGTGTCTCAAGTACCATGAAGAAACTTTTTTTTAAAAAAATTATTTACCTTTCATTACTTCCCTTCCATTTCTTGTATTTATCACTTTTTATCTTAAACTTTGTGACCTCAATATATCAGTCATATCAGTGATCTTTGCAGTGTAAATTTGCTTTGGGATGAGCTCTTCTGTTGACTTTTCAGTTCATTAAAGTGTTGAGGAAACTGAGCTTATTGACTTTTTAAATATTTCTCTAAATATCCTGGCAAGTAATCTGTATGCTAAATTGGAGTTTGTTCTAAAGACTGCTGAAAAAGTCATGTTTGAAACGTTGGCAGGCATGCCCTGTGTGAATGTGACTTTCATGGTCAAATTCCTGCAGTGGTTGCTGGGATGTGTAAGTCAAGTGATGGCTAACCAGCCCTGCAGTCATTGTACTAGCACTGCAGAAATCTTTATTCGTACATATTTAGATGCGCAATTATACCAACATTCAGCTGTAGAGGCAATAAAATACCTACTGCATACATAGAAATACACATGCTTACACAAATGCATGAACATGTATAATTGCATTATATTACACTGCGTTATGCCTGTTTAAAAATGCACATGCATACACGCATGCACATGCTGCAATATGTACTTTGTGCTTTGATCTGATTACTAAATGGAATTTAACTTCAGGAATTTAATCATTTGGGACTAAATAAAATTAACTCGGTATTGACACCACTGCCATGTCTGTGGAAAAAAATTTTTTCCTACTGTACAGAGCTCGGAAAAAAAGTATAATGCATGACTTATTGACACAAAAAGTTGTGATTAATATTTCTTTTTTAAAAAAAATTTTTTTCTTAAGAGTTATTTTCATTGCTGACTTTCACAGTGGAGGCTGTGGCGCATGAATTCCTCAGACTGCATAGACTCTGTCACAGTGTATGTTATGTGTTTCAACCAAAAGCCCACAGGATAAAGGATTTATTCCCTTTTTTTAATCCTTTAAATAGTGGTTCTCTTCAGCTCTCTCGAATGAGGCAAGCTGTAGCCTGACTTAGTCAACCCTCTGCAGGCGGGGCTGTAAATCTAGTTCCAGGCTTAGCTGGGGCCTTACATGTCACACACTAAAAGCCGGAGGACGCCAACCAGCTGTCACTGTCTGCTCCATACTGAAACAGCCTAGACTTCAAGTATTCTCTGCTTTTATGCTTCACCTGGTATGGCTCTATGACAAGAAGTGTGCTGTGCATACTGTATTATATCCATAGGTTGTTTCTGTCATCAGGTAGATGTGGTTGGCCAACTAGCTTTCACTCTAATATAATCATCACCACAATCAAAAGTACTGAGTGAAGTGAAATGGAAAAAAAAATACTCTTCATAATTGGTGATACAATCCACTGTGAGGCTTCTGTATACTACGCGTTTACATTGATCTATATGAATTTCCCTGTCTTATTCTATATGTTCCTCATGCAGTCTAAAATTAAAATATATGTACATTTAAACAAAGGTAATAGAGCACTCGTGTCTGCTCATAACGTAAATAGTCTTTCTGTTATGAAAGTTCAGACTGAGGATAAAACAAACTGTTAAACAGATGTACAGTAGAAAAAAATGTTACGGAGTAGTTTTAAAAGCGATGGGACATTCAGGTCAAGTAGTTCAATGAACTTAGTCACTTGATCCCTTTTTTATAACACATTTTACGGTAAAAGCAGCACACACTCTTAGACTTGCACACACTGTTGTTTTATCGTGACATTTGTGAACCAGCATTGATTTTTTTTTTTTTTTTGGCATTTGGTTGTTTTGCCTCTTATCAGAACCAGTTATAATCTCAAAAAAACAAAACATGAAATTAAGAAGGCTTTTTTTTTATTTTTATTTTTTAATAAGTTAGAATGAAAACACTTATCTTAATGGTACTTTATAACTGATGAGACTAGTTGCAGAAATATACACTACTATTAACGATATACAATAATACTCTTTGAAAATGGTTTTATTCATGAAATTGCTCTCTCTGCTCAGTGGTCCTGGTTTACAGGTATGCCTTCGGGAAAAAGTGGGTAAACAAATCCTTACCCACACATATAGCTATTGTTTCAAAGCATGAATAATTTAATAGCAGATGGGTAAACACTTAAGACATTTGAGCACTCAGTACTCAGTGGGAGGTTGAAAAAATGTTTCAAAAGAGAATATGAAAATCCATTTGTTATTTTTTTTAAAGCACTAATGATGGCAAATCCTGAAAGAGAGCGAGAGACTGAAGACAGCAGGAAATCAGAAACGCTCGACTGCTGCTCTATAGGCAACTGGCTGATAACATTATTTCATTTACACCACTGTGTGTGTGCGCGTGCGCACACGCACATCCTAGCTTGAACACATGCTTTGGGTGGGTTTGGTTGCATTCTTGTGGACCTTTTTTTTTTTTTTTTCGTCTGGCTGTACATTTGTGTGTGTGTGTGTGAGAGAGAGAGAGAGAGAGAGAGAGTGGTTGACACCATATATCCAATTCCATGGCAATGATACATTAGCTCTCTGCTGGGGCATCATCCTTCAGTCTTCTCAGTTTTCATCTTTCTCGTCACCTCCCCATACTCGCTGAATCACCTCCCTAAACCTTTCAAGATTCAAGTAGGTCATTTTAAGTTGAATATGATAAAGAATAAAGGATGTATTTGTTTGTGCATGTGTGTGTGTGTGTGACACTTAGGGGAAAATGAGAGCCAGCAATGGGGAATTTGTATTTTCCTGTTTGGAAAACAGTGTGAGTGTTTGAGAGAGAGCGAGAGAAACATGGGAGCCCCTGTGCTCTCTTTTTTTTCTCTTTAGAGTACACAAATACTTTTGCACCTTTGCGTTTGTGTGAGTGTGTGCATTTTCCTTTGTTTTTGTACATCTGATTTGTGTAATTTGGCAGTAAAGATGTGGATTGTTTTAGCTTTGTTTGGTTGTCCATGGTTGTGTGTATGCTGTCAATAGTGGTTGGATTAGAGGATTAGAGGTAAAGGGAGGTACCAGTTTTATGTCTATTTACCGTATGTGTGTGAGTTAAAGCGTGTCGGTTTCTCAGAAAGTGAATGTTTTTGCAGCTGCTGCAGATTGAAACTAGCCGATAAGACATTAAGAAGTATGATTTCATGATTTCCACGGCTACTGCACTGATACACATCGCACACTATTTGCAGTGCCAACAAAACAAGACCCAGGCACACATACATGCTCCTATTCATGAGGCATTTTGACCTTTTATGGCACTAAGTTTGACTTAGGTTGGAGGACTTAATGCATTTTTTTAAACCCCTCAGCCTCTGACTTTTCCTGATGTTTATATATTTGTCTGTTTTTCCTCCAATAACCAGCAGGAGGCTCAAATAAGTATTGCTTATTGCTCGTATTGCACTTTTAATGCTCTGTAAAAGTAACCCCTTTTTGTGGAACCCATTCAAACCCCCAAAACTCTGGCAAAGACATTACAGAGAAACACTACGAAACAAAATAAAATTCAAGAATTACTTTAGAAAAATACTAATGCAGACAATTCAGTCACACAAAGCCTATGAGTGGCTTGTTGTTAGAGGTATTATGGTATTTGTCTTGGAGTGCAGGAGCTGCTGTGTACCCTGTAAAATGATTTTAATAACAGAAACCCATTTCACCATTTTTTTCCCTCTGCAATTTACTTCCTTTCTTTCCTTCTGTCATTGACCTATCAATTTCTGTATTGATTCAAACGATCATAATAATGTCTGACATTCAAACATGATTGGTCACTTTTGATGACATGATTTTTTTAGCAGATTTACAGATATTTATTGGTTGGGTTTGTAGGTATTTTAAGGTGGGCTCTCCTACAGTTCCGGGAGGGAATAAATGAGGTTTTAGCCCCTGGCGCATATTTACAACATACTGTGAATCAAACCTGGACATTGTTCTGCTACAGCCATCCATTAGTGATGACAGCATTCAGGCAAGACATTTATGAGCTGAGCTGTTAGGATCTGTAATTCACCCTGTCAGGAGATTAAGAGAAAGGGGTAGGTGTGAGGAGGTGGTGAAACAAGAAAGAGGGATAAGGTTTAGAAGAGGAAAACTGATGGAAAGGGCTGTGAGAGGAGACGACTGAAGGCGCATGGATGATGTGGAAGTGGAAGGAAATGGTAAGCGTTTGGGAAACAAAGCTTTTATTCATTGGGATATTTTTTTCCTCCATCCCTCCCATTTTCTCCATTCCGCCAACACTCTTTACTTGCTATCATGTTTCTTGTGCCAATCAATAATTTATAGCTGTCGCTCCAGAGCAGTGAACCCACTCAGCTCTCTGAATGACAGATGAGGGTGAGAATGTGTATTGGGGCAAAGTGAAAAGCAGGAGCAGGGGCATAAAAGCAGGTTCATGGAGAAATTTTAAAAAAAAAAAGAAAAGAAAAAAGGAGCAAAAAATAGCTGTAGTGACAGAGAAAGTAGCGCAGCAAGTGAAAAACTGACAGAGAAATGGTTGAATATCACACTGGATAAATAACCAAGAGTTGGAGAAAATTCACACAGATAATAAAATTATACAGTGAAAATGTCTACCAATTTCCATACTCAGAGAACTAATTACAGAACTAAAGGAGAAAATGTCAGCTTCGTGACATCAAAGTGGGGATGCTGCCTACTCATTTTCCCCCTATTTGTGTCTTGGTGTTTTACCTAAGCTGCGTTTAGCTCCTGGCCCACAGAACATTTCTATTCTCCAAGATAAGAACCAGAACTACACACATGCACATACACACATGATTAAGGTAGAAGAATGAATGATTATGAATGCATGTGCACAAGCATATATGTGCATTTATGTGCATGCATGTTGTGTTTGTGTGTGCCTGTGCGTGTGTGTGTTTCAGAGTTTCTGTGCAACTGGAGCCTTGAAAAATTAGGGCTGAAAAACCATGACGTTGCGCCAAAAGCATTCTCTATTTTAATTTTCCTATGAGTCACAGATCTCCAGGTGAGGCAGTGACACACATTGGCGCGTGCGCGCACACACACACATACACACCCAGAGGTCTAGACAGTCCAGACGATCCAAATGAAATTGGACAATGATGGAGTGGTTCAAAGTTCTAAGTTTTAAACATTTGTTAGTGTTTGTGTGTTTGCATGAACTTTTCAGAAAATAAGTGTACTGTGTGTGTGTGTGTGTGAGTGTGAGAGAGACAGAGAGAGAGATGAAAGGCTACCTCTTCTCCCTCCTACCTGCTTTTGTAATCCTCTGTGTTTTGGTGACCTTGGCAACCTGATGACAAAACATTATAGGTGTCCCTTTGATTGAGGCCATGGGTGGGCATGAGGTTTGGACAAAGTGAAAAGATGTTGGAGGTGAGGGAGCAGGATGCAGCGTGAGGAGGATAAGAGTTCCTAATGCCCTCAGGGTCGGCGATTCAGTGTATTCAGTTGTTTTCTGTCCATTTCTGCATTTTCCCCCTGCCCATTTCTTTATCTGCTCTTCATGATTTGCAAAAATACATGAAAGCAAAAGTTATTAAGATTTGGATAAAATAAAGGGAGGTCATAATTATGTAGAAAAAAGTAGGTGTGATTATCTCACTCTTGTGTACATTTATTTAGTTTAAATTTACTGTTAATCAGGGGTTAAATAATTTGTGTTCTGTACAACTGACTAGATGCTGAAGTACCTTGAACACAACTTGATTGACATCTACAGCATGAATGCATGACAGAGATGAAAAGGGTAAAAGGGTATGTTGAGAATGTATGTGTGAACATGGTACTGACAGAACTTTTCTGCATCATCATCAGCTTGACACAACACCTACACAGACTATTTCCGGGATTTATATTATAATGTATTAAGCTGAATATCAAATTTTGTTACTCTAAATTGGAGGTGCCAGAATGCTCCAGATCGTTCCACCACACCTTAGACCAGGAGACTGTCCACGAAAAGGGTTGGCACTCCACCATGAGAACTATGGCCTCAGACTTGGAGGTCCTAATTCTCATCCCTGCTTCACATTTGGCTGTGAACAGGTGCAGTGTGAGTTGGAAGTCACCATCTGGTGAAGCCAACAGGACCACACCATCCGCCAAAAGCACAGATTCTAAAGTCACCAAGGTGGAAGCCTTCGGCCAAATAGTACAGCTAGAAATTATGTTATGAATTATGACTGAAATGAGTGACAAAGGGTAGCAATGGTGGAGTCCAACACCCACAGGGAATAAGTCTGATATGGTCGAATTCCTTCTCCAAGTCTACAAAACCCATGTAGACAGGATGGACAAACTCCCACACAATTCCAACTCGAACATTCTTGAGAGGATACAGAGCTGGTCCAACGTTCCGCAACCAGGACAAAAATTGCATTGTTCCTCCTGAATCTGAGGTTTGACTAACCCCGAAACCCTGGCGTAGAGCTTCGCAGAGAGGCTGGGGAGTGTGAGTCCCACTATTTGGCACTCATCCTCCATTCCCCCTTCTTGAAGATGGGAACCACCATCAATCCAGAGGCACCACCCCAGACCTCCTTGTGACTTTGCAGAGGCGTGTCAACCGAGACAACATCCAGAGCCTTCAAGAGCTCAGGACAAATCTCATTCACCCTAGAGGCCCTGTCGCCAATTAATTGTTTAATTGCCTCAGTGACCTCATCCCCAGTGATGGGCAAGTTGTCTCTCTTGTCTTCAGACTCTGCTTCCTCTACAGGAGACATGTCAGTGGGATTAAGCAGGTCCTTGAAGTATTCCTTCCACTGCCTGACTATATCCTCAGTTGAAGTCAGCAGCACCTCACCCACATTATACACCGTGTGAGTAGAGCACCACTTTTCCCTGGGTTGCCTGACAGTTTGCCAGATTCGCTTTGAGACAGTCCAAAAGTTTTTTACATGGTTGCGCTTGGCCAGGACCCAAGGGGCTGACAAGAACTCGCACTAATGGATACTAATGCAAAATCAGAAACTGAAAATAACCATAAGTCCTCATTTAGTCTCGTCAATGGACAATGCCAATAAAGTTAACTGAGGTGAATTCAAATAACGCATTCAAAGAAAGTTACATGTCAAACCACAAAAGTTGCTCAGGGGCAACCGATTTAGTGCTAAAATCAGGCCTATTGAATGTACCTTGTCTGCTTGGTTCACTGCATCTGAGTAATCTCATAAAGGATAGGTCCTGTGACTAGCTCCTGAGCTTTTATTCTATGCTTGTTCAGTAGCTCCCCTCTTTTTGCTCTCTTTCTATCAGCGAATTTTTCTTCATTGTACATTCATTAACTTATAAATGTAAGGGGGACATGAAATTAAGATGCTCTCTTTTTTCTGACTAATGGCTGGCAGAATACCACAATTAGGTGCCATAAGCAGGTGTATAACAGTGCATTTTATGGGTCAGTGGAGAGGAAAAAAAGTTTACTGGCCATGCAACTGGTTTGTAACAGAGCAGTTATTACTGATTAAATCAGAATGATTGAAAGAATGCAGTCCTCACAGTCCTGGCACAGTCCCAGAGGGAAAAAAACATTTATTTTTAACATTTCAACTTTTCTTCTTTTCACAGTGAGAGATGACGACGATTTCCTGAGTCTGAGTGAGCTCCAGAAACCTTCCCTTCTGACCCACCGGAACCCCTACCTCACTTCCTGTTTGAACCTGAAGAAGGCTACATTGTCAAGAATAAACCTGTCAATCTCTACTGCAAAGCAACACCTGCCACACAGATTTACTTTAAGTGCAACAGCGAGTGGGTCCATCAGAAGGACCACACTGTGGAGGAGAGGGTTGATGAAAACTCAGGTAAGAGAAATCTAGCACACACCACCACACATCTAAACAGAGATTTACTTGAACTTAACTAGAAGGTTGGTGTAAAGTGATGGTCAAATTTTTTTGTGGTTGTTGTTTTACAACAGTCAAGTGATTTTTGACAGAAAAAATAAAGCCCAGCTGTAGTTTTACGTGGAAACAGCTGGAAAGTAAAGTACTTTTCTTTTACTAGAAAACGACACAAATACACAACTGATACTTGCTATTGGCTTATTAAACTCACACAGTTAAATATTAGATCACAATGAGGTTTTTGGTGTCGCACCGTGTACGTCTTTGCAACTGATATCGCCTGGTGACAGCAAGCGACCTCCAGCAACCACTTACCAACTGGCTGGGGAGTACACATTTTTCCCTAGTGACTGGAGGTTGCCAGGGAGTTGCCAACCAGTCTTTAGGCCTGTGTGACTGACGCGTAATGTAGGCAAAGTGGAATCAGTGTAGAACCTTAAACACAGTCATTATCCAAAGTTGAAAAACTCACTGACAGAACTCATGGTAGGTGTAACATAAGTTATTTTAATACCCCCCCTTTTTTTTTTTTTTACAGGAGGACTTGAGGTAAAAGTATTTTTGCAACATTTAAACATTTTTCTGCTAATCTAGGTGTCATTGTCTTCAGTGAATACTAATTTACATATGTACTATAATTTTAAAAAAAAATTTTTTTGGTTTTAATTTTTATTTCATTTTAAGTAAGTGAAAAGGTAGTTTAGCATTATACTTGTTTAAGCAGTATATCAGACAATTGCATGAATGAAAATATATTTTATTTGATTCAGCAGTTGATCTTTTTTTTGTGCAGGACTATTATTATATGGGACAGGTGGCAAAAAATGTTATTTGGTTTACCTTTTATTCCATTTATTGATTTCAGGACAAACAGGAAATGCCCCCCCCAATTTTATTTAAAAAGAAAAATTGTGAAAACAATAGAATGCACTGTACATTTAATCTTAACTTTCTTTTTTAAGTTGAATGCTGCTTTGAACAAGATGTATTACTTACGCACACATACTTGTCATACATCATTTACAGGTTGTTTGTATTATATGTTACTTACAATCAGATACAGTGCATCGATATACTGAATGTACAATAAATGAAGTCCCCCTTTCCCCTGCTTTCGCTGATTTATCTGGGCATTTTTCAATGTCTGGCCCTGTTGATGTTCTGCTCTTTGTGATGTGGCCAGAATTTTTGTCTCACTGGGATGCTGGAAGCACACAGGTTAAATCCATTATTCAGATGTTTTATTTGTGCAGAAAGGTAGGTCACATGTCAGATGCGTGTACACAACTGTCCCACTGCCGGTGCTGTACTGCAACGTTCAGAGGACAGTTTAATGGGATTCACAACGATGTACTGGATTGCAGCCAAAGTTCCACACTTGTCGCTTGACAGCACATGGTATTACTCTGCTGGCTAGGTAATGATGAATCATGCTGCTGCTTTGGCAGGAATACAAAGATATACACAACCTGGTTTCTTAGACTTAAGGTTGACATGAGCTCAACTTACGAGTTTCCACCTGCTTGATAATGAGCGCTGGTCCCCAGAGCAAGCAAAACTAAAACGCATGATGAAAACCGTCTCGGTTTGAAATGCCTGAATAAAACAATTGAGTCAAAAAGCAACAGCATAAATCAGAATAGCTATTTTGACTAAAGTATATATACTTTTAAAATATTCTATGAAAATTCCCCTTTTTGTTGCAAAGCATACCCCAGAGCCAAACACTATGTTGCATGGATGTTTGATCTTTGGTGTCCTGGTACCTCTGATTCAGTTGTCACTCTTGAACAGTCAATGCAAAGGGAAATAAATAGAACAAAAAAAAAAAACTAAAAGAAAAATATACGAGGAAAGCGAAACAATAGGCACAAATATATGCTCAACGCTCAAAAAAAAAAAACTTCTCAATTGGAGTATAGCATCAAGTCAATTAAACTTCTGGGACATTGATCTGGTCAGTCAAATATAAGAGGGGTTTTAATGAAATTAACACTGGCAGCTGGTGTGAATGTCTCTGACCAAACAATCAGACACAGACCTCATGTCGGTGGCCTGAAGGCCCAATGTCCTCTAGTGGGCCCTCTGCTTTTCACAGATGAGAGCAGGTTCACCCTGAGCACATGTTATAGCTGTGAAAAGGTCTTGAGAAGCCGTGGAGAATGCTATACTGCCTGTAACATCATTCAGCACGACCAGTGTGGAGGTGGGTTAGTGTTTGTGTTCCTGTCTGAGGATTACATCAGATCCCCTTTATGTTACTTGATTGTCTTTGGTACAGTATAACTTGTATTTAACATGCTGATGTGAAGATTTTTATGCCCTTATTGTGTGTCTTACTGCTTTCTAATATTTGAGTAATAACTTTGTTTTGGAGAGCACTGACACAAGACGAAACTGTAAATAAGGTGCTAAGACGGCACGCTATCATTGGTTTTGTTTGTTCATGAATTTATTCCCACAGTCTTGCCTTCAGATATTCCCTTTTTCTTCCTGCCTTTCAGTGTTCAGCACTGACTTCATGTGCAGCTGCTAGTCATTTATTAGTCTCCCATCAGCTGTTTGCTAGCTGCTGTGTTTCAGACTCTGTGTTACTGTGAGGAAATTCTGTTTAATTAATGACCCATGGCTTTAGAGTGTCTTACTGTGTAGTAATTGGCACCTTGAATTATTTCCACAATGTCGATCACCCAGTCTAGGGACGGGTAAAAAAAAAAAAAAAAAAAAAGAACAAGCCATCAAGTTCATTTTATTAAGTTTCTGTGGTCGTTTTCTCATTTTGTATAAAACTCAGTTTTATATATTAATATCAGAATTATCTTTCTGAGTGCTCCTGTCTGTTGAAATAACCCTCAGGCCTGGTTAAAACACGGATTAGATTTTACATTTTCGAACTGCTCAAGATATGTTTTAATTAATGCTTAATTTGTCTTGTACAAGGCATCACCAAAAAAATAATAATTAATAAATAAATTGATTGGCTGTGTGCTACTTTTACTGCTCTAGGACATGTCATCTCAAGCACACAATAATCAATATATACATAAAAATATGGCAGCTGAATAATAATTAAATATCTAGAGCCGGTGATGTTTGGAGATTGTTTGAAGTGGATCATTTTATATTATTATTATTTTTCAAATAAAATTTATTTATTTTTCTATATGGGCATTTCTCTGCACTAAACGAACAGATCAAACGTTCAAACAAAGCAAACAGTGCTTTCGTAATAATGAGTCTTATAATAATGGTCTTAAAGCTTTTAGTTCACTTTTGAACTACAGACAGATTAAAACCCAAATATGTATATACAGTATGTATATATATATATATATATATATATATATACTGTATATAGTTTTAGTGAATCGCATAGAAAGCTACTTCAGGGTTCGTACTTTGTGAATTTACTGTGTGCAATGTTTATCTGTTTGTCTGTGTGAAACCTATACTCTGTAAGCTGTTTACTTGTCTTTGTTTCCCGCTGTTTCGCCGACACAGCCAGAAGCTTTGACCTCCATACTGCTTTTATTATCTGTTTCTTTCCCTCTCTGTCCCATCCCCTCACTTGCTGTTCTCCTTTCTTTTCTTTTCCTTTCTCTCTGCTCCATGCTGTTTTGTGCTCTACTCTAATTTCCACTGCCTGAAACCGGAGTGAGTAAAGTCCGATAAAACCTGTGCTTGAGGAAGCTGGGAAGAGAAGTAGGGGTTGACGGAGAGATGTTGATGGAGGGTGCCTTTAAGAGGGCTGAAAAGGCCAAGAGATATCAGGGAGTAACACTGAGGAGAAAGACGATATGAATCCTGTTGTGCCCCCACTCCCTCTCTTTCTGCCTGTCTTCTCGTATTTTAGCAGAAAATGTAAAGTCAGCTTAAGTGTTGAATCACAGTGAAATTTAATCCTGGGGATCGAGATGAAATGTATAAACAAATGGAACATATATAAAACAACCAAATGTTGTGTCAAACAGCTTTGTCTGTCATGTTTAACTATAGTGTGTTTATAAGTAGAGCAATAGAAATCCAGATTTATTGTAGTGTGGAAAATCAGAGAAAAACCAGTAATGAAATACTCTGTGATGAAAGATTAATTACAGCATATTGAATAAAGGGAGCAATGTAGAGAAAAAATCTGCAAAAACAACGTTTTTTGTTTTTGTAGAATAATTTTGTTTTTCTGTGATTACATAAGGCTTCATAATGAATATATAAAATATAGGCAGATCCGAACGAATGAAAATAAATAAAATATGACGTGGCTATCGTCACACATAATTCCTGTGAATGCCAGAGCAGTCGCTGACTTGTTCACTGTAAAATGAAGTTAAACTTTGACATGCAAACTTCAAATATCTAGTGACTGTTTTATGCATGGGTAAGTATTATAAGCAGTAGAAACTGAACATTGCTTGGATGCACAGTGTGCGAGAACTTTGGCAATTATTACAATAGACTCAGGAATGGCTATGAGCTTGCACCGTATCTGTTGTAAGTATAGAAGCTACTTTCAGCTGCTTCCTTATTCACAAGGGGTCACTGCAGCAGGTAGCTCTGCAGGTTTGATTTGGCAGAAATCTGATCGTGTATTTTTGAAACTTCAGTAAAAACTGACAGCCCCAAGAAGGTGTACATTGAACATTGTTTTCTGAATAATAAATGCAAATTATATGTAGGAGCTTCATAATGGTGTAGCAAGTCACTTTGAACAGACTCATCTTGCACCACAGAGCCTCATCTGCAGGGTGGGTACGACAGTTGCCAGTCAAGGGAAGGTTCATAGGTGAGGGAATTGCAAAGGGAAGCAAGATGACCAAGGAGTTACTGTGTTCAGCTTCCAGCTGGAGGGAACAGGCTTGATTTCCTTAACAGCATTCATTGTCTGTCATAGTATTCTTGACAAACATAATATGATCCCCTGCTGGCCTGTCACCCTACCCCTCAGCCAAGACAGCAAATAAAAGAAAGATTTCCCAAAAAAAAAAAGTCCTCACCCAGACAGATTTTAATACAATCATATTATTAACAATGACATTTGCTAAAACATACTTACTGTATCTGCATTTTAATGACTGTTGTGTAAGGTGCAGACCAGCATAATTTGTCTCGATTGCAAATGTTATTGTGAAGGGCATTTCTCCAGTGTTTGCTTAAGCAATACGCGTACAACCACAGTATATCTCCATTAGCCTTGAAGTGTGCTAATGACATGTTGTGTACTAGGTTACTTACTTTGTCTCCATTAACCAAAGTGTGAATGGTTATTAGTCTGGTAGCAATGACCTGTGACTCCATATCTATGCATGCACAAACACACATACATTATTGGCACACAAAGTATTCACTCGGGTGATTTGTGGCCTCTTTCCCTCCATTGCTGCCATCTCACTTCTATTGATTTTTTTTCTTGTCTTTGTCTCTCCCTCTCTCTGTTTCTCCTAATGTCTCTCCTTTCCTCTGTCTTCTTTGCCCTCTTTCTGGCTTTGCTCCCATTCTTCTTTGTGGCCTTTGTGTTAAGTTCTACTTTCTTCTCCTGCAGTGTCTGCAAATTTACTGGATAACTCTTACTTAAAGACAAAACAGGTATCTGCATCTGTCTGCTGAAAATGTGTGAAAGCTAATGCTTATTTAAATGTCTTGTTGGTCTGATGCTACAGTTCTCTTTAGGCTTTCTCTTGGTTCACTGCCGCTTTAGAGCTGCTGAAGGACCTAAACGCGCACGCTCAGCGACATTCACGCGCATACATGCACACACAGACACACAACAGGATTGTTGTAATCAGTCACTATCAGAGTGGAAGCCTCTGTGAGAGAGTATAGCCCTGCACTTACATGTATGTGTGCATACACGCAGTTGACACACATTTTTGAGTGTTCAGTTGGTTACAGACTGATGATTCTGTTCTGTCAGTGTCCTCCATGATTTTTTCCCTCCAAGGAACTCTGTCATACCTTGTTCTCTTCCTTTCTAACAATGCTTCACAGTCTGTTGTGATCTTACTTCAATACCCTCTTTGACTCTTCTGTCTTCATCATTTGAACTCCTTTTTATTTTTCATAATACTGATGTAACCAATTATTTTGAGTACAGATGGCTACTGTTATATGTGATGTTCATAGATCATAGATCAGGCTGTAAAGTGCATTTTTAAATGTATCATTCAGCCTAGACTTCAGCTGTTAACATTGTGACGTTGTGGATGTTATATGGATGTCAATTCGAGGTACCTCTTCAACGTTGTCTAGACATCCTTGTTAGACTTTCTAGCAAGAGAAAGTTTGTGTTCACGAATTGTGTACCATCTCCATAATTCCATCATTGCATTAATCTGATCTATATTTCTCACATTTGTAAGAGATGGTCGGACTCTATTCCATGTGTAAAAAAAAAAAAAAATGACAACTTGCATCCATCTACGGTTTAGTTTTTCCATACTGTGACCAACTTTGACCAGGGAGACCAACAAACCTGGCTGACTGAATAACCCCAACTGTGTAAAGACACTAAAGACTCAAACATACAACGTTTAGTTCTCCTCAAATGCTATAATATGATAAATGACATTTTTCTCAGTCTTAGTCAGAATTAGCATCAGCATCACATCTGCTTTGACACTCGTCAAATGGCAGATGATGAAAGTAGAGACTGTGGTTAGGTAGCAGCAGACATCATAAAATGTTTGTGTTGAAGCTTTCATATCTCAGCCCCTTTGGGGAAATTCTGTTTTCACTTGCAGCGGCTACACGGTGTCGATCAGAATGTTAGGTCACTTTCCTGACAGCTCAGCTTGATCTAGGCTCCCCACTCAGTGAGCTCTTCTCATGAAAACGGGGCAAATGTTTGCAAAAAAGCAGGGACTCAGACTTGTATCTTTACTCTTCCATTTACATGCAAGAGTAAAAAGCATAAAGCGCTGCATTTTTTACAGCAAAAATGGAACATTATGTACTTTACAGAAGGCATAGTTGTTGCAGAGCTGTTTGTGTTGTTTTTTCTACCCTCTGGATATATCTGCTCTTACCTCATCTTTGTCTTTTGTCAGACTCTCTCCCTCTGTGGCACTTATGAAATAATAATGGCGAGTGTTGAGTCAGTGTTTACTTTCTGCAGCCTTTTTTTCCCCCTTTTTCCTTAAAAAACTATCTAGTTGACCTGTCACTGCTCACACCACAAAGCATTTGCGTGCTTTATCCCTTTTTTCTTTCATTTTGTAAATCATCTAGCCTCAAAATGCACAGTCTGTGTTTTATGTTGTCCTGTAGCCTTTTTTCCTTCTAGCCCTAGTTTGTTTGATTCAGAGAAATGAAGACGTTACATTTTGTCTGAACAGTTTTTGTCTGCATTCTCTTTAACTTTCTGTTAAAACACAGTGGGACACATGGAAATAGGGGAAAAAAGTAAAACTGAATGAATGCAGAAGGAAATGGCTCAGAAATCTGAGTGTGTTTTATAGCTATAGACATGTTTGGCACCTAAAAGATAACAAAGGCACCTTATTTCATGTTCTTGAAGGCTACTTCGATGTTCCCTCGTACCTCAATGTACTGTTTGCGTTTCAACCAACTCATGGATAAAGCCTTTAATGGAGCTGAATTATGATACACTGGCATGTATTGTGTTGGCCTGCTGCTGACTGTGACTGCAGTGAAAGTGAGTTTACCTTCAGCTTGAATTTAGTAAGAAAACCAGAGGAGGTCCCCTTGCTTATTGTGGTTGTAGCCATTGCTGTGCTTTTGTTATTATGATAAGGGTTGTGGTATATATTAATGGATGTAACAGTGACCACATGCAGCCATCAAGTTTGTGTGTGTGTGTGTGTGTGTGTGTGCGCGCGCGCGCAGTAGCGATTATGAAGCTGACCTTTGTATTGAAGCTATTGTATGCTGGGTAATACATTTGTCATAGAAACACTTCAGACTTAAATATTGGGATGAGTATAGCAGCAGCATAAAAAGTCCAAATAACCACAAAGACGGGCACACCAGTCACATCAGGAAGCACAACCAGGTGGATGCTATTAGAGATCTTTTTTTTTCTTCTAAAGTTGTCACATCATCATTCTGGTCTTACAGCTCTGACTGGATTATAACTAGACTGGACCAGAACACAAAGTGTTCCTATGGATCTGAAAGAATCTAAAGCCCATTGCAAGGGCAGGGCAAAATGTATTGCAAGGTAGACATGAGAAACATCCCCCTGTTTCAACTTTTTTTTTAAAAAGTATGACTGTTATGACCATATGTTTTTCAAATAACAGTAAAATTGTTTCAACTTCATATGGGGGTCTTTGTACTATTAAATATATAATTTAAAGTATTTTTATATCACTGCACTTTTTTTTTATTTTTATTATTTACATTTTTTCTATATCATCCCAACCCTTTTATTGCTTTTCAACAGAAAGCTATAGGTACAGACTTTGTACACGGAGTCCTGTCCAAATAAATGCGTTCCATGTGCCAAATTGTACTTTTAATGAGTAATTTATTGTTTTATTTTTTTTATTAAGGATAATAATCATACAGGTGGCACTGTGGTGCACATCACAGGAATTGGTACCAGTTTTGAATCTACCAGATGGCTGGGGCCTTTCTCTGCAGAGTTTGCATATTCTACGTGTACTCCAAATTCCTCCCAATCCAAAGATATTCATGTTAGATGAATTAGTGGTTCTCACTTGGCTTTAGGTGTGAATGTGAACATGAATGGTTGGTTGGTTGTCTGTCCCTCTGCATTAGCCCTGCGGTACACTGGTGACCTGTCCACGGTGTATCTATGTACCCTGCCTCTCTCCCAATGACAGTTGGGATACTTTTCTCGAAACAGAAACAGGTTGTCTGAGCCTTGTTTTTACCATTGCATCCTCATCTACACTTTTATCAGTGGCTACAGTAGAGTATCTGTGAGGAAGTGCAGCACAGTGAACAGAGGTGAAATCATTTGTATATTGTGTCTCTCCATTTAAAAAAAAAAAAAAAATTCCATACTTGACAAAGCGCATTCGCACAGCATTGTACCTCCATTCCCCAGGTGACAAGTAAACTTTGTTATATGAATCGACACTGTAAAACTAATGGAAATATTTGGGGGTTTGTGCAGTTTTGTGATTGATAGAAATGTTTGTGACAGTATCCACTTGTCTTGATGCTTTTCTTCCATTTTTCATCTACTTCTTTCCCCTCACCTCCCTCTGCTGACAGCAGTGGTTTTGTTGATGTGATGTTTTGTCATGCTACAGAGACCCAGAATTCCATGCTTGACTCCTCGTAACAGATTGATGTGAATTCTTTGAGCACACTATTGAAACAAACTAAGGCACTGAGTGATCTGGGACTTTTTAAGCCTCATGTACAGTAGTTCCGTCGCATTTTGCCCAGCAGCTCTTGCTTTGTGAGCTTTGCATTGGCAAACCGTGGAAAGAGCTCGGGCCATTTCAACAGCACAACTTTGGGGGCAGTGACATCTCTCTTTATTTTATTTATCTTTATGATGTAAATCTTGAGAATGTTTTCATGCTGTATGACAAAGGAGAAATTTTGTCATCTGCGATACATTTGCCGTGTCAAAAATACGGCATACTTAGCTGACCTGAAAACACACAAATGAGTGTTTGATAAAATCAATAACTTTTAACCAAACTATATTTTTTGCTTTGGTGTTGTCTGAATTTCAGTAGATATTAAAACCACAATATTCAAATCTATTTCAATCAGAAAGCTGAGAACAGGCAGAGAAACAGGACCATATTCAGCTTAAATATACAGCAAAATCAAACCAAAAATATTTGGTATATGATGTGAGGCACGTTATGTGTGTATGATGCTGTGGGCTCAGTTGCCTGTGTAAACTAGCTTGCAGGCTTTTGTTTTGCACTTTAGATAGATATTTTATTTAGTTCAATTTAGATAGAGGGATAGAGTTCATGTGATTTCTCTGCATGGCTTTGAGGGCAAGCCCTATCTTAAGAAAATCAGGTTACTAATTTTGAACATGAGAGTTAGCTGATAAATTAAATTAAATTTGATTGATATAGCACCAAAACACAAGAAACAGTCACCTCAAGGTGCTTTATATTGCAAGGTAAAGACCATACAATAATTACAGAGAGCCCAACAATCAAAACGACCCCCTGTAAGCAAGCACTTAGCGACAGTGGAAAGGAAAACACTCTTTCAACAGGAAGAATCCTCCGGAAGAACCAGGCTCAGGAAAGGGGCAGTTATCTGCCGCGACTGGTTGGGGGTTAGCATTGGAACGATGATTGATTTGCACTAAAAGTGAACCTTAATAAATTCTAGTTCATAAATGAGAGTTTAGCACAAAGCAGCCCAAATGTTTGTTTGTTTGTTTTTGTTCCTTTTGTATTTAAGAGTATACAGAATGACTGTTTAGCTAGCCAGTCCTCAGTAATTTCAAGTTATGATAATAATAAATATCTGGAACTGAACTTTAAATGTGTTTTTCTCTGTTTTGGGCTGTTTTTATTAGCTGCAAGCTAAAAGTTCAAAAACCTTGACTTTGAGGTGTAAAACCCTGAGGTTTCAGTCTTCTGGTTGGGGAAAACATCTCATTATCCAGTGTAAGTCAGCTGCAGGTTTTCAGTCAGAATTTCTGAGGTGCACCAGTGTCTCACATGCTTTAGTTTTTATTCTCAAAGCAGTAAAGGCAGGAGAGAGACTAATGTTTCTAGTTTTCAGAAACAGATGTGAATGTGCTCTTTTGCATCCATCTTGCCCCCCCCAATTTGCCATTACCTATTTATGGTGAAAAGTGTGTATTTAATTCTGAGTATTAAGTTATTCTATATTTTCTGAAAAATTTTAGCATTGCAGCATAGTTGCCTCTGTGTATTAGCTGTGCTTGAATCGCTCCACTAATTTAATAAAATTTTACTTCAGTGCTTTTTTTTAATACTTTATTTTGTAAGATTTTTACAGTTTTGAAATGTACAAACAATGAACATTTAGACCCCTGCTAACGAGCATCTAGAGTATCCAGTAAGGGATTACTTCAATGCTTTTTGATATTCAATCTAATAAGCCATGTAGACAGCATTGCAAAAGCTTTAAATATGTATATGTTTCTCATTTATTTATCTTCATCAGAAGCTTGCTTCCTCCTTCAAACTGAGTCACCAGAGCCCATGGTGTCTTTCATGTACATCCCATATGCTGTCTTTGCATATGTTGAGTTCCTTTTCCATAACTAGCTGTCTGACTCTTTTGAACAATTTACTTTAATTGCTCATTACTTTGGCGTTCCCAGTGGTCCCCACCTCCTCCTATCATTTTTGCCCTTTTTGTACTCTCACACATTTTTTTAATTTGTCTTTTTTTTGTGTGTGTTTGCTACTGCCTGCCCACTAGTTGTCTTAGCTTTAGTCCTGGTTTGCTTGCTTATTATAATTGCCTCTTTAGCTGCCATTTTTAGCCTGTTGTTGTGTTGCTGTGCTCCTTTGCCCTCTCATTTCAAGCTGTGAAGCTATATCAATCTCCTTTGTTTGCATGTTTTCTCAAGCATCAGTATGCACAACAGTTTTACAAGCTTTGCTCCTTACAGTGTTTTTCCCATCACTGGCTTTTATCCCCTGTTGTGCCTCCTACAGGCACTTTATTTTTGGACTTACTCTACACTTTGCTCACCGTGCTATCATTCACTTTGAATTTCTGTATCATCTAAGGTCTTCCTTTACTTTCCACATGTCCATTTTTATCAAAGTTTATTTATTTCTAACTGAAAAACCATTCATTTCTCCCAGCTACCTTACTTGAAAGCTTATGTTGCCTTTCTTACACTTTGCCCTCATGAGTTTCTTATTAATTCTCCCATCAGCCATTAATGGCTTTAAGTCTGCCCTAGTCTTGTTCGCTGCATTTTACTTTGTTTCGTCTCAGTACCCCTTGCCTCAGTGCTGGCTTTCCTGCTATAACTGTCTCTCTAGTGGCAAGAACTTACCGAGAGTCTTCATAAGTAATAGGCCCAAGTCAGATTTGTGGAGCCCCGTAGAGATGGTTTCTGGGGTCTCTGTAACTCAGCTGAACCTGAAATAAACTGCCAAGATCTTTTCTCATGGCATTTTGCCCATCTACTCCCCATTCCCCACATACGCTTACTTGAATACATTTTTATCTCCTTTCCCTCCCTCTTTCCTTTTCACATTTTATCGACATCTTCTGCCGCTTATCCTGCCATCCACCTCTCCCTAAGACTCTGTCATGTTGCTCTTCATTACATCTACCAGTCCTCCTTTTCTAGTCTGTCAACTAAACTTTTTACTTTAATCAATCCCTCCTTGATACCTCTATTTATTTTGTCTCTAATATTGCTTTGCCTTGGTCAAAGGAGTTTCTCAGTTTTTCTGTATCCTACATGTAGATTTTCTGTGTCTCACCCTGAGTTTACCCCTAGACTACATTTCCTTTTTTCTGCTGCACTCCTCCTCTATCTGTGCTCCCTCGTAGTGCTATCAGTAGGGTGCAGCTACTCAAATCTTACACTTATTCTTTACATAGGAGCTGCTTTTAAAACTGCAGAGAAAAGAGGGAATTGGGGTTGGAGATAAAGGGTAAAAGTGTAAAGGAACAATCTCACAAATGTTGAATCAAATCCGGAGTGGATCTACTCAGTAAAATGACCTGGCTTTGTAAACAGCAGCAGCTATTGAATGATTATCCTTCACCTTCATTTACTTGCTAAGATATTTATTATGGGTTGCGTTGCCTTTTTCTTTTTAAGCTAACATATAAGTCATGTCAGATGAATAGAAGCTTACTTTAGCTTTTGCATTTTTCTTGAGTATCATTTTTTGATCCTTAATCCCAGTTGATCTTGTAAATGATGCAATGGTGCTTTTCCCTTTTGCTGCAGGTCTGGTGGTAAGAGAAGCCAGTATAGAAATAACACGGCAGCAAGTCGAGGAGCTGTTTGGTCCTGAAGATTACTGGTGCCAGTGCGTGGCCTGGAGCTCTGCTGGAACCACCAAAAGTCGCAAGGCACACGTCCGCATTGCATGTGAGTTAACTACTCTAAGCATCCATATGAGATATAAAAGCTGGGAGATGCAGTTCACTCGAGTAAGTGGATAGGCAGCATTATATATTTACAATTATATACTTAAAAAGAATATGTCAGTGAAATGAAAATATATAAGTTTGCAATCTTATGCACAGAAATACAGTTATCAGTTATAATACCCAATCTGCTTGATTCAGTCTCATGAAAAGAGCCTTTTGTGAAAAGCAGACAGGGAAAACTGATTACCTTATTCAATGCAAATAAAGGTGTCACCACTGGCTTAAGCCCCGGTGTGTGTGAATAATCACCACACTCAGTGCGAAGATGTTTTGTAGGACACATTTACTGCCTATTTTTACAAATAAAAACACAAAAAAAACATCTTCAATGTAAGATTTTTTCCCCCATCATTTCCAGCAGTGATCTGATTTTATGTTGCACATGCCTGCAGTAGTTTTCCACACCGCAGCAGGATACAATAAAATGAGTTTGTTTCCTTGCTTATAAGTTTTGCACTCTGCTGTATTACTCTCTGCAATTTTTAAAACAGATGAAAAGAGCTGTTGTCTTGTTTTATGCAAGCAGTTTCACTAAAAGACCATTGCACTCAGCTACATTTTAAGTAGGAAAAACTGGAGAGTCTGAGGAAAAAAACAAAACAACTTTGAAACAATTTACACTGAATTATGCACAGTGGGTAACATTTCTAAGCTGAGAATTAGCTCTATAACTTTAGTCCGCCATCAGTGGCTTCCTGTTATGGTCTGGTGAAGAATTTAATAAGACAACTGGGAGTCTGACTATAAGGTCACCAAAAGAACACAGCACAGATTAAAGCCTACCAGACTTCACATCATTCTAGCAGACAGTACTACTATGTAATGCTGCGTACACAGTTATCACATGGGGAAATCATTTCAGGAGCGCTATTCCCCAGCAACAGTTCAGGGAAAGGAAAAAAGCTAAATCCTGTCATAAATGATGGTCACTTGACAGCTGTACTGCATCTGAGGAGCAAGGGAATTGAGATGTTTGATAAAAATCATCTAAAGGAAGTCATTCGCTCTTTCAACATCAGCCTCATATAACACAATGGATTGTTCCTTCAGAGCTCCTTTCAGTGAGAATTGAAGCCACAGGAGTAGTTTTCCAAGCGTCATTGCTCTGGTCAGTTCAGCCATATAAGACAACTGGGACTTGTCTGAGTGCTCAGGTTATAGAAAGGTCAAGCAGAAAAGAAATACCAATAACAAAATCGACCCTACCTCTCTGGTTTACCAGGCTTATAGTGACAGTTTGGCTCTGCTTCAGTGCACTCTCAAAGGGACAACTGGAGAATATGACAGAGTCCATTCAGCAGGCACACAGGATAAACTGCACACATCCCTATGTGTAAGACTTTAACAGACAGTATCACTCTAACAGACGGGTGCCCTGAAAGTCTTATTCTCCCAGGTTGGTCTTATTCTTTCTGAAGAAGGAAATCCATCATGTGGACCCTTGGGTTTTACAGCAAGTTTTTATTTGGCTGTAAATATGTCTCACATTTTCACTTTTGCCAGTTTGATTGCTTTGTTTTATTTAAGTATAATATATAATGTAAAAATATAAAAAATATTTAAAATATTAGTTTGGCAGTTTGACAACAAACCAATATACATTTGGGTTCATAAGTTTTTGGACAGTGACATTTTTTTGTAATTTTGCCTCTCTACATCACCGCAGCAGATTTCAACTGAGATGTGATTGACGAGCAGACTTTAAGCTTTAATTCAAGGGATTTAATGAAAGGATGATTATAACTGTTTAGGAATTGTAGCCATTTTTATACACAGTCCTCCATTCAGCAGCACCAAAAGGCTTGGAAGACCAAGATAGAAAAATCAAGTGGATGATCACAGCAATTATTAAACAGATTATTTGGCCAGATGAAACCAAAATGAACTTGTACCAGAATGATGGGAAAAGAGTATGAGGAAGGAGAGAAACAGCTCATGATCTGAAGCATACCACATCATCTGTCAAACATAGTGGAGACAATGGTCATGTATGGCTACATGTGGAACTGGGTCACAAGTGTTTATTGATGATGTGACTGCTGATAGAAGTAGCAGGATGAATTCTGAAGTGTCCAGGGCTATACTCTCTGCTCAGATTCAGCCAAATACTGCAAAACTGATTGGACTGCACTTCACATTGCAAATGGATTATGACCCAAAGCATACTGCAAAAGCAACTCAGGAATTTCTCAAGGGAAAGAAGTGGGATATATTCTTCAGTGCCCAAGTCAGCCACTTGATGTCAACCCAAAAGAGAATTGCTTTTCAGTTACTGAATATGGAACTGAAGACAGAGAGATTCACATACCGCAACTCCAGCCACAGCTGAAGGTAGCTGCAGGAAAGGCCTTGCAGAGCATCTCAAGGGAGTAAGCACAGCATTTAGTGATGGCCACGGGTTCTAGACTTCAGGCACCCGTTGATTACAAAGGATTTTGGTCTAAATATTGAAACAGTCTTTATATTTAAAATTGTTACTTTGTCCAAAGCCTCAAAAAAGCTGAAAGTCTGCACTGCAGTCACATCTTGATTGTTTGCTTGAAATCCAGGTCGGAGGTGTGCAGAGACAAAACCATGAATCTTGTCATTTTCCAAAAACTTATGGACCTAACTGTATTAATAAACAAATAATACATGGAAATAAAAACATCCAAGTCTCATAAATTGCATTACTGAACACAAATCGCATTAAACAATGACATTTAAATATAACTTCATATTTGATTATTGGAATATGTTAAACAGAATTTGTAGAAAGATTTGCTGACACACTGACCAATACACTGTATAAATGGAATGAGTACAGCCATCTGCAGCATCATTTAAATGTCAAACCATTCAAAATTCTGTCACCTCTCAAATAGATGAGTTGAGAAGTTCCTCTTACGAAGCATGGAAAATAAAGGATTCCAAAAATTAAATTGAAAATAGACTAATTGCCCCAAGGCAGAATCTCATTGTAACAAAGGGCGATACACCTGTGATTACTGACACTCAAGTTCAAATCCTGTGATCATTTGAATGAAATTGAGTGCACCTCTGATTTCCAATTAGCCTAACTGCATTAAAATGAATTTCAGAACCCCACTACTTGAAGGGTGTAGCAGCGAAAAACAGCCAGGTGAGAACTTCTGACTTGGCACAGTAGGTTATCAATGGAAATGAGAGTTTCTGAGAGAGCTCAGAGTAGGAAATGCATGCTCTCAGATAACATTAGCATTTGTGCATAGCATGGAATAAATGAGAAAACAATATCTTGAAGAAAGTCCAAGGAATAAATGTTAAATCATATACAAAACCAGCATTTGCTTGTGAACATGAAAAGAAGCCTGATGATGAATGGGAGTGCATTCTTTGGGATAAGACCATGATGAATTGTTCGGGTCAGATGGGGTCCAGTATGTTGAGTGTGAATCTGGCCAGGACTACCCCAGTGAATGTGTACTCCAGAGTAAAATTTTAAATACTAGCTGACCGGCTGACTCCCAGGCTCCTAAAGCTCAGGTGAATGGGACTATCCCAGTGTGATAATAATTCAAAGCCCATCCATTTTCTTAACCACTTATCCAGTTCAGGTTTGCGGAAGGCTGCTACTACTACCAAAAGGGTTTCTAAAGAGGAGAGAAATGAAAACTGACCTGGCAAAGTAGGTTCCTTAACTTGAATCCAGGGTGTAACACCTTTGGGATATTTTAACGATGAAGGTGAAGCAGCACAACCCCTCCAGCAAAAAGAACATTTGCAACGTCAGAACGGCTCTGCAGAAATCTGTGCAAAAGTAGCATGCAGTCCATGCCGAGGAGGAGGCCAGTGTTTTAATGAATGAATACATTTATTAGTCCCACAATGGGGAAATTAAATCATCCTAAATAACATTAAGCTGCACTCCTATTTGCATTTCATTAATTTTCTGGGGTCTGCTTTTTTTTTATGTAGTGGAAATTTAAATATATAAGAGCAAGTACTTAGAAGAAGTGCATTTACTGTAAGGTGACAAAATTATTATTTGACACTGAAGTGATATTTCACAGGAATGCACTCGCTTCTGTTGTGTATTGTGCAATACAGAGTGCTGTGGCAGTACCACAGCAGTACATTTCTTAGTTAATTTGGCTTGTCAACTTTAAAGACCATTTTAATACATAACAACATCACTACTCTCTGCAGTGATTCAGCATGTGAGGATGTTTTTCTGTCAGCAGAGAGTTAGTGACATAGTAGGAAATATCCTTCTAAGCTCTGCTAATAACGTTTTCAAATGGAGTGGGCCCTCCTTGGGGTGCAGTGAAATCTGCATAATGTGCTGTTTTTGGCTTATGTTTAGGCTGATATATACTAAGAGATGGATGAGTACAAGTTTATGTTTACAGGCTTCTGTTGCTCACAAAGGAAAACATGACTGTAGACACTACTGTATTTTTCAGTGACTTAGCTTATCAACAATGCATTTGACACTTCTAAGTATGCCAGCGATTTTTAGATACATTGTGTGTATGTACACATGAGAGAGACCATATACATCATATCACAACTTGTTTTCTTTCTTTTCTTTTTTTTTTGAGGGCTTTTTTTTTTTTAGATTTATTAATGCTGTCAATCATGGTAAAAGGCTCCAAAAATGCTGCCACTGTATTCATCAGCAGTTCACAAAAATTACATGATATGTAAGTAAAGCTAATAAAAGAGAAAAAAAAATAGAAAAAGTTATGTGTTTGTTTATATTGAACATGGAGTGTTTTGTATTGTCCACTGTAGTGCCTAGCCAGTTCTTTTGTGGCTGTCAGTGGTTTGAGACTAAATGATAAATCTTCGCACTAATTTAGCAAAAGCAAACTAGCTTTTTCTGGATCGTGTCTTTCCACATTTCATCAGCCAACTTCTCCACAAGTAGGTTAAAATTTATAATTGCACAACTGTGAGACACTTGCTCGAGGTTAGGTGGAAGGGTGGTGATGGATGATGCCTCTAAGAAGGTTTGAAGGGTCAACAAATATCAAGGAAGGAAAAAAAAATAAACAGAGAAATAAATTTCTCTTCAGATCTCTCTTTTTTATGCATTTATTTTTGCCACGTACTAGTGTATTTTACTTCTGACTTTATCTGTCCCACTGTCCTTCACTTTCTCCCTTTTCAGTTATAACAGTGACTTTTCCCTTAAACAGATCTGATTACACTCAGCCCCCTTTTGTGATAACCTTTTACTTCAAATCGACCCAACCTCCTGACCTACCCTGCTTTTCGGCTCCTGATTTGGATCTACTGTTGTGATTAAAATGCTTCCTGGCAGCTAGAGCTTGCTGAGCAAAGTGTCTTTTTTTTTTTTTTTCTCCCACCGCACCATGCAACAGCAATTCAGCATTTCTCTCCTGCATTCACCTTCCCATTCACTTTCTTCCCCATTCTTTTTCTCCCCTTTTATTTGGTATTGCATATTGAGAGTGCACTCTTCACATGCTCATTGTTTAATTCTGTCATCAGTGCTCTCTGTCTCTCCTTTTTCCCCTTTAAATTGTGTCATTCCCCAGCATCCCCAGGCTTTCTAATAACTATAAATGTAACTCTTCAAGTCACTAACAAAATATGCAGTTTATAGCTGGATAATGGCAATAAGTGTTGTGACTGTAAAATTGTCAAACACACAGTGATATTTAATATCTGACAGATTTATTGGACTTTTGTAGCAGACCACTTTAGCTTATTTTGTGGTTTATAAAGCACATGAGGCAAACACAGACATATTCACACACTCACTGAGTCATTCACAACATTACAGCCAGGTACACGGGGGTAGGGGAATGTAGACACGTACATGAACATAAATGTGCATGCAATGTCAGTCATGATCTCTGGCTATCAGGTCAAACCTTTCTCCTTCAATATATTAGCAATATGTCAGGGTCACACACATGCACACAGGGCTGCACACAACTTTGCGCACACACAAATTTCAGATGATGGCAATTTGTTCTGCCACCTTCCACAGAGACAAGTGTTTGCATAGCAATCAGGGGTCCAGACACACAGGAGCACAGGCAGCTACTTATGTCAACTGGAAAATGCCTGTTAGTGAATTTCATCTGTTTTGCTTATGATGCAAATGTCTCAGCTGCATGTGTTTAGGTTTTCCTTCAATCATGGTTAAATTAGACTAAGGAAAACAAGCCTCAACTGTGATTTCTTGTGCCAGAGTTTAAGCATTTCTACATAGTTTTTACACTTGCTTAGGCTTAAACCTTAAACCTGCGTCTACTGAAGCTTACAGCCTTAGACGCAAGCGTAACCCAGCAACGGGAAACAGCTGCAGCGCTTTGGTTTGTGTCTGCAGTTTCACATTTGACCTTTTTGAGTATAAAATGGCATGCTTACAGTAGCAGTTTGAGTAATGCGTATAGCAAAAGCAGACTGTGTTGTTCACATTCTTGCTGTATATCCATCCGCATTCACCCTGAAAACACTTTCCAGTGGAAAACCCTCAGTGTTTGTTCTCTTGGTGATATCATCAGGAGAGTATTGGTTGCTGGCTCCGAGAGTGACTTCATGATGTTTGCAAACACTGAATAAACATTTTTATACTAAGAATCCACAGGGTGAGTGTATGTGTGTAGGAGTGTGGTTATGGTGTTTCACCACTGCTCTAAGCCACAGAGCTTTTTCCCAGATGTCAAATACTGCTTCAGGGTACGCTTATGTGTTATAATGGTAAGCCGTGGTGTTGATTTACTCGCAACAGAACTCACTCGTTCTCTGAAGTCACCTTTTAAAGTTCTATTTATGGGGAAAATTGCATATGCATCACTCAACATAATGCTATATAGTTAGTGTTTTGTTCTGTTACATTTTCTAACAGCATCGCTTTTTAGAAGGAAAAAAAAAAGCCACAACTCAAAGGCAGGCAGAAAATTTTACTGAGGTGTCTCATGAACACCAAAAGTCAAAGGTTAAAACAACACAAAATCTGTTGCAAAAATAAATAAAATAAAACTTGAATTTTTTTTTTAATAATAAGAAAATATTTACATATTTATATTTTTTTTCCCCACAAAATTGTCACCAGAAGAAATTAACATTAAAAGTTTAATTAAATTCAGTTCAGTTTTATTTGTATAGCACCAATTCACAACTGTTACCTACAATATTAGACAAAAAAAATCTTCATAATACCATCTATCCATTTTCTTCTGCTCTTCTAATTCAGGGCTGGAGCCTATCCCAGCTGCCATAAGGCAAGAGCCAGGGTACACCTTGGACAGGTTTCCAATCTGTCACAAGGCTAACACAGAGACAGACAACCATTCACATTCACACTTATGGGTAGTTTAAAATCACCAATTAACCTAATCCCACTAACTGTATGTCTTTGGACTGTGGGAGGAAGCCGGAGTACCTGTAGAGAACCCACACAGACACGTGGAGAACATGCAAACTCCACACAGAAAGGCCAGATGGTAGATTTGAACCCCGGACCTTCTTGCTGTGAGGCAACAGTGCTAACCACTGTTCCACCATGCTGACCTCTTCACAATACAGTTCACTTAAAATTGAAAAACCATGACCATAGAACTAAGATGAGCAGTTATGCTCAATTCATCTCCAAAACATATTGTTTACAGCACCTACCAGAGGCAGCAGACTGCCTTTGAGCTAGTTTGATCGTCTTAATGAGTCATTATACAAACCACGATCCAGAGAAAATGCTGCTGCTATGTCAGCGAGTTGAGTTGTTTACTTGTTCAAAATCTGACTGTGAATAGAAAGACCTTGTCTGATGTCTAGAGCTGATCACAGGTTGTGAAGTGTCGAAATGACAGGGTGGAGCATTGAGTGAAAGAACTGGTCTGAGTGGAAAGAGACTCTCTAAAGTCACTTAGAGAAAATGACTCCCTATATAACCACTCTGAAAATGACTGTGCCGCTCAAGGTCACATTCTACCTTCATGTCTGTCTTAATTTATTTTATTTTATTTTTTTTAGCTTTATTGGTTTTTCAGGACCTTTGTATAAGAGTTCAGAGTTTTTTGTTTTGTTTTTATTATTATGATGATGAGTACAACATACAAAACAGAGAAGTAGGACACTTATGACAAGACAGAACTGGTAAAGCAAATAAAATGGGGTAATTGTGGGTGCGTGCAGTGAGTGTGAGGGTGCTTATTTTTATTCAGTCTGGGATTAATGCAGTTAGGAGGGCAAAAGGGAGTGTACTTTAATAATATAATAATAATTAAAACAACATTAAATCATTATCAAAATCATCACTAATAACTAATAATGATTGTAATAACAATAACACTAATAAAAATAACACTAGTAAAATTGTTAAAGGAAAAACATATGAAATAACTCAGGAGTTTCCATGTCAGCAGCACGGGCGATGATGGAGAGATAACTCAAAGGTTATACTTAGAGGGTCGCGCTGCTGGGAGAGGTCACCCAGGACAGCACTGAAGTGTTCTGTGGTTCATGAGTGGAAAGTTTCTTCTGCTTTACCTTTCTTTTCTATGGTATGCATCATTTTGGAATTGGGACTGCACTTATAAAGCTCTGGGTTGCCCCCAGACCTGATCAGATCCTTCAAACAGCCCCGACACCCAAAGAGAGCTTGTTTGTAAGTGGTTCATCTGTCCTGTTGAAGAGACTTTAGTGTGGCTCAGTGGTGCAAAGACTGACCCGAGGCCCCTCCTGAGCGTGTCAAGAGTCATCCATGTTGAGACGTCATTAAACCTGAACTAACATAAAGGGGGCGAGGGGGTGTTTTACAATATATGGATCATTATTATACTATTATTACCATTATCACCACCATCATCACCAGGCAATAATAATAATAACAATAATAATGATTCATTATTAACAAATAGTGTTATTAAAATAATCATTATAAACAAAAGTACTAGCTTGTAGTTCTGTCTTGATACTAAAATGGTGAAAACAGGGCCCCCAGTATCACATTACAGATTTTATAATAAGTGGAAAAGTAATAATATATTGAAAGGATAGTCAGGCACAGAGGTAAGAATGTATAATTAACAGTGACATATAGGAACACGCAGAATTGCATGTTCCCATTTTCATATATACATGTGGACATAGGTATTACCTAGTGACGTGCGCACACACACATGGTTAAATGTATACATACATTTACATATCTGGATGCACTGCATCAGGAATGGTTTTCAGTAACGCTCATATTCATATGCATATGCGATGAATATAGTGGTGGCATTGGTGTCAGCAGTTAAAGTAAAAGTAGTAATGCAGTGTTGTATAATGGAGGTCAGGCAACAGCATGTGTTACTTTATTGATGATAATGGACCAATTTTTGTTGAACTCAGCTGTTTTCTGTTTGAGGAAAGCTGACATTTTTTTCCTGAGGATATTTGATTTAATAGAAGTTTTTTCCACTGTGTTTAGGAAGATGGCCTTCTTTGCAATAGTTACGGCTGTGAAGAGAATACTAGCCGCAGAGTTTTATAGTTGTAGTGCTGATAGGTCTCCTAGGACGCAAGTGTGGGGAGATAAGGGATATGGCAGTCCAGAATATGTGATAAATGAATGATCCAAAAAGTGCCTGACTGGAGTGCAGTGTCAGATAGCATTCAGTAGTTTTCTGTGTGCAGTGTGTGCATGGATCAGATTTCTTAAATCCCATTTTATGTACTTTTTCACCTGTGCAGTATGTTCTGTGAATAACTTAGAACTGTATGAGTTGCAAGTTCATACTCTTGTTTTTGCTGAAATTAATATATAACTTGTTCTAGAACTCGTATTTGTATAGTTCATGTTCTCTTATTGATACAGGTTGATATATTGATGTGTCAGAGTTGCACAGAGTTATGTAAATGTTAGATTTTTTTTGTTTTGGTTTTGGGTTTTTTTGGACTGGTGAGATTCAGCAGTTTCTGTACTGAGTTTGGGTGCGTTGGGCTAATAGAAGTTTTCTTGAGTTTAGATAGAATAGGAGGCTAATAACCATTTAATAAGTTATTTAACATAGCTCTGTCTTTGATTTTTCTAGACCTCCTTGAGATTTGGGTTTTTCTGAGAGTTCAGAGTTTTAAGAAGTCGACTTTATTAAATGCTTAAAAGACCAAGGATAAAAACTGCTTTTATAAAAATGTATTTCAAATTTACATGAGTAAGTTAATTATTATGTACGCTGAGGAAAGGTCACGACACTTTTTAAGGGTGAGACGTAATGAAAAAATGATCATGATGATGGTATTTTATGATGGACCTACTGTATGCAATCAAAAACACATTTAGCTATTTAACATGTCAAATATATCTATCTATCTATCTATATATATAAATATATATATATACACACACACACACACCACACAGACAACTGCAGCAAGACCATATAGCTGGTTAAGTCTTACAAACATGTAGCCACATTTATCAGTATTGCCTAGAATTAAGTAGTATAAATATTCGTATTATTAGCAATGTATAAAAAGTTACATTCTGTAATATTAAATTGCACACATTTAGAATCATACCCCTTATTGCATTAACAGTAAAATGGGGGCAAAAAAACACAGGCTGATAACAGTTAAAAACAAAACTCAACAGTGGTCTCACCACAAAAGTGTGCAATACTATATTGTTATATTGCAGCATGGTGATTTTTGCACAGTTAGTTCAGTGATGCAAATTTTGTTTTGTTCACCTGTCTATATTCGATTTACAACACATAGTCCTTTTTAATCTGCTCTCGGGTCGTTCTTAGTTCACTCATTTGCAATGAAAATATAATCAATTCATCTCTCTGTGTCTCTCTTCTCTCTCTCCTTTTTAAGAGCAGAAAGAATTGTTACAATCAGAACAGTAACAGAGATTAACAGTAAAAACAAAAATAAATAAATAAATAATGAAATGCAAAAAAGTGCTGTTCAATTAAAGAACGATCACAAGAGAATAAATCTGACAAGCTAAGGCTATGCATTTGTAGCTGAACCACAGACACTACTGGCCAATAACGGTGTGTGTGCGCGCGCGTGTGTGTGTGTGTGTGTTTTAAGTATGAAAATAGGTTAAGCAATAGACCTGCCAATTTTATTTTTTTTTTTAATGACTGCCTGCCAAGACAGAAAGAATTACCTAATGACATGGTAACTGTATAGTTGGTTACAGTGAATGTTTGCTAGCTTTAAAAGCTCTGCAGGCTGTGGCTTGTTCTTCCTCTTTGGCACTCTTCTTTGTGTCCTGTGGTTTGTTGATCTGTTTGAAGTTAGCCCATGTTAGACTGTGATAGATGCTAAGTATTTTTTGTAAGTTTCTACCCTTGTCTAGACGAGGTACATGAACTGCTTTCCAAATAGTTCTGGGAGACACAAATCTGAGGTTAGGTTAGATATTTACAGTGTTTTGTACATTTTATTTCTCAATCACCAGGCACATTTGAGTGCTTGTAATGAAATGTGTATATAAAATTGGGTTTTCAGTAATTCAGTTCAACTGAGTTTATTGACATACAATGTATACCTAATATTAGTATTATTAATATGTTGGATGGAGGGATGTATGGATTACTTTGCCCTCTTGACTCTAAGGTGGATGAGTGGTTAAGGAAATTGCTGGAGAAATGGATTGCCCTGCCGTAAGCCACTGGTTCCTCCTGCCTCTCACTTGTAAACATTACAGATGCAAAATAATTTAATTCTAACTGAAGATATCTATAATTATATTTTAACTTGGCAGAATGTAAAAAGGACAATGTGGATATCATCAACTGGAAATAATTTGCATTAGTTATCTGCAACTGAATTGTAGATAAGACTTTAAAAAGTATAAATGCACAAAAAACATCTTTGTTACAATAACAAGAGAGCAAGTGTAATTTATTTCCGCCACGGCTTAAGTGGATGGTTATCATTTAATGTTTTAATTTCAAATCCATTTATCTCTTTTTTTTCTGTTGTTTATTAAATATCTTCTCCTTTTGTATGCCTTGTATTCTCTGCATCAGCTTGCTTTTCTTCTGTCCCATATATCTTGTTTTCTTGTTTTTTGTTTGTTTGTTTATTTTTTTAACTTTTTTATTTTCAAGCCATTCTGAAGGAAAGTGGATATCGATGTTATCCTCTGTGAAAGTGAAGGAGACGTCTTTCCTCTTTTCTTCCCAAGAATCTCGCATTGCTCTTTATTGCTGGAGCAGCTGCATCAGGGGGAAACCAATATGATTTGGCATGGGTAGTATGCAGGCAAAGACACCCATTCTCGATAATTGCTCTGAATGTGCTTATGTAGAGGTGCCTGAGGCAACAAACTAACCACAAACATAATAACAGTTTTACTTGAGCAATGGAAGAAGAAGTTTCAGAGGGAGATGGAAAGAGGGGGCGGTGATGGACTTGAGAAGCAGATGAAGAGAAAGGCAAAGGGGACTTTATGCAGGAAGAGGTCATTTTTGAATAAATGCTCACACTCTTTTACTTTACATCTAAGAGTGTTCACAATGAAGAACACAAGGCCTCTGCTTCTCAACTCTATTGTAATTCTAAAAAGGTTTCTCAAGAATGTATGCATGGTTTTGTTATGAAGCTGGATAGTGCCGTTTGCAGTTTGGGAGTGAATTGGGTTCAGCGAATTGATTCAGCTATACCTCCTCTCCTCCTCTGTGCAAACGCAGTATTTTCCTTGCGCACGTGTGTGCACAAAAACACACATCTTCCACTAAGCCACGTGGTGTAATGGAGACAATGTCACACACTGTCTTACCTTCAAAAAAAAAAAAAAAAGAAGAAGAAGAAAAAGAGAAATTCTCAGGTAAACATGTACTCTTGCTATCAAACTGCTGGCATTTTGTCAGCCATAAGTTATCACTGTTGTGTGAATGTGTGTGTATGTCTGTTCATCCCCCCAAGCAGTTTGCTTTAATCTCCTTTAATTTCATTCTCAATCTTTATGGAAATCAACTCACAGCCAACTCCTCATTTCACCATCTCCCTTACTAATTAAGACTAGGAAATTGTTCCTGGAATTGCCTGGCATGAAAGAAGTGTGTCTCATCCCTCAATCACTTCCCCGTTTTCTCCTTGTGTCTATGGAAGTTTTTTTTTTTTTTTTTGAAGGCTTGTGTTTATTTGGCCCACTGTGAACATCATACCATTTGTGTTGCTGTCCTGTCTCCATGTGTGCTATGCCAGCTTGTTTGTCCTTGTCTCCTGTGTGTATTATTTGCCATAGTATCTCTCTGCCTCTATCTTTCTGTCTTTGTCTTTCACTTTTTCTTCCTCTATGTGTGTCTTTGTGTTGTGTGGGTAGCCATGTGGTGGATTTAGGGCTAAAGCTTTGGGTGATTACTCCCATAATGAACCATCATGCTATGTTCAGGCTGTCATTCCCTACAGGGACTGACTGTATTATGAAGTTATCATTCAGCCCCAGCAATAGTCTGTGTCCTCACATAACTCTCTTAACCAGTGTGAGTCAAAACAGAGAATCGTAGAGATTTATATCACATTAAAGTAGACCTCACTGTGTGGTTGGGAATTTATAATATAGGTACTAGTTTACTACCTATATTGGTGTACTATACATGCCTTGTTCACATATTTGGACTCAAATGTGGCCTGTTGTCTCTGAACCTTCTAGTGCCTGAAGCAAATCTCAGCCATACAACTGCTGATATCTGACAATTTCATCACCTTCTTAATTACTTATTAAAGTAGATTTAATCACATGTCCGAAGACGTGGTCAAAGCCATTTACTGTAAGTCCATGCTAAACATCAGAAGTGGGGAAAAAGGGTGAATTACAGTTTTGTACAGACATCTTTAGACCCCCCTCATTTCTTTATATTTTGCTTGTAATGAGCCAGATTTTGCCAGAAGTTGTAAGTATTTAAAATAGTCTTGAATAATAGTTCTCCGGGCTTTCTGAGGGTGTTTCAAATTTTTCCTTTGGGCATTGGCTGCTTTTTCACTCATTTCAGTCCAGGCTTTGTACTTGGAGAGTTTCTTTTGTTTGTTAAGCCACTTAACGTTGACTTCTGAATCACTTAAGCATAAAAGCGACATTCAAGGGAATCAGCCAGTGTTGTCTATACATGACAGACAACTAGGCAAAGAACCAACTTGTCACAAAAAGACAAATTTGAAGAAAAAAAATGAAATATAGATTAAAAAAAGAGGCAAAGACCTGAGACAGGACCTGGGAGATGCATCTGGCTTTTTTGTTGGTCCAACTACTGTTCACCAAAGCCTCATCAGAAATGGTCTCAGTGGAAGGGTGGCTGTCAAGAAGCCATTGTTGCGGAAGGGAAACAAATTACACAAAAGAATGAACTGAAAATCAGTGGTAACAGCTCTTATGGAACGATTAATCCAAATTTGAAATTTTTGGTTCAAATCAGTTTGTGTGGAGGAGGTCAGAAAAGATGTAGAACCAGTGAGTGTCTACAACCATGTGTAAAACACAGTGAAGGCTCTGTAATGGTTTGGAGCTGCATTTCAGCCAGTGGTGTTGAGGGTGTTGTTATAATTGATAGAATTATGAATGTAGAAAAGTTGTGGTCAGATTTTGATCCTCCATGCAATAACATCTGGAAAGTGTCTGATTGGCTACAGCTTTATTTTACATCAAGACAATGATCTCAAACATGCTGCCAAAGCAGTGAAAGCAAACCTGCATAGAAAAACACAATGTACACTATCAGTCATAGATTGGTCTCTCCAGAGCCTGGACCTCGACAGTTTTGAAGTAGGGTGGGATCATCTTGATAGAGAAGAGAACAAAGTGCAGCATCCATAGAGAGATTTGAATGTCCTTCAAGAAGCCTGGAGAACTATTCCTGAAGGCAGCTTAAAATAACAAGGAAGCTTGCCTAAAAGATTTCAGACCAAATATTGACTTTCAAGCCTTAAGAACTGTACAAACTCCATTTTTGTTTTATATACTGTATTTCCATGTATATTTGATTGTTTCAATAAAATGCTGCACATATTTCCCATCAAATATAAAGAGAGAGATACTTTTTTGATCCCGAAGGAAATTAGGGAGTGGTGACTTAAGAGTTTTGCACATTATTGTAAACATGGCATACTTATTGTTAGCAAATTGGTTTGTTTGATTATTTAGGAAATTGCGGATCATTTTCCAGGAAATTCTAATGACAGAGAATTATTTATTTAAAAAAAAAAAGACCAAGGGATGCAGAAGAACATCTCTGAACACACATTTTGGGACAAATGAGCTACAGCTTTCAGCTTAGCAGAGGAGAGTGAGGCTACAGTTGACAAAGCCTAACCAAAATTGAACATTAGAAGATTGGGGAGAGGGGAAAAATGTGTGCGCAAATGTGTGTGTAGATTGCTGGAAAGGATGATTGGAGTCAAGTAAGGCACATGTGAATTGGCACATGGCTTCTGTCCTTTCATGCCTCATGTCATTATACATAACTGATAGGCTGAACACAGTTTGAATCAGCGTTCATGGCTATGGTAATGAGAATGATGCATTGACTTTTTGTTGTATGGACTGTGTTCAGCTACTATTGTACAGTGTGCACCTACTGAAATTCATTTGAATTTTGAAGCAACTAAACTTAAACTTCAAGCAACCCCCCCCCCCAAAAAAAATAAATAACCTGTGGTTCTCCAATCCTTGACTCTGTATGAATACAGATAAGAATAATTCATGGTTATGAATTCAAAAGATTCAGAGTGATAAACAAGTACTTTAAAAAGATGTTTTATCGTGCATTTTCTTGTTAAGGCATGTTTGACTCATGATGGCAAATATATAATCAAAGTTAGATTGATGGTTGGGAAGTTTGGTGGATTGCTGGTTTTGAGAGAAATAAGGGAGAAAAATGAAGATGATACAGGATGATTTAATTTTTATTGGATGATTTAATTAAGGGAATGTGGTGGACATGAAAAAGACTCTTCAGACCAAGCAGATGGTTTTGGTGTTAAAAGAAAAGAGATGGTCTTGCTGTTGCTGCCAACTTTTTTGGCTCTCATCTTTCAGCTCCCACCTGCCATCCCAACTTCCACCTTTCCCTTTCTCCCTACCCATTTTGCCTTAACTTCTCTTTCACTCTGCCACATTCCATGTCTTTTAGCCACTGTAAGGTGACTGCTCTGATGAAATACCCAGAGAGTGACTCAGAGTCGATTGGTTCAGCATTTAAAAAAAATGTCCTGTCTAGTGTGTGGCTGTGTGTGTGTCCACAAATGGTGTACCACTGCTGACGGATAAGGTGATTAAGAGTACACCTGGGAACCAGGAAAGTAAAAGTATTCAAGGTTAACACACATACATGCACATACAACATGGACACATGGACACACGCACACACACACTCTGTTCTGTCCTATGAAAGTTCTCGGTATGGTTTCAAAAAACTGAGGGCAGAGGACAGATTTGCTGCATGCCTTTTTTTCCCCCCGCGACTATCAAAGTGACTCTCAAAGTTTTGAAAGTTAAAGAAAAAGTTTTTATCTAGCTTGTGCCAATTAAATAAAGCCATATCAGCATTAGTTTAAATATTAACTTAAACACCAACATTGCATTA
The DNA here is from genome assembly GCA_024447675.2 of Pterophyllum scalare. Lineage (NCBI taxonomy): Eukaryota > Metazoa > Chordata > Actinopteri > Cichliformes > Cichlidae > Pterophyllum > Pterophyllum scalare. Next base: position 242,767 of record JAMQGT020013586.1, read on the forward strand.
CTCACTCCATTTGTGGGATTGGGGGGGGGTGCTCTCTTGTGGTATGCAACAAAAGTAATTCATCACCCTGACTTGCTCACATAAGTTAGAGTTGTCATATGCAAAAACAATCATCCAGCTACAAATTTTGCTTTTATTTGCAGTAAACGAAAAATGTGCACAAGTGTTCATACGAGCATCAATGCAAAATGTACATTAATAATTTATTTACTAATTAATTTGCTAAAATAAAAGAGAGCATCGTTCATATTTCTACTCAATGCTTCCTATTTTTTTTTATCTTATAGATGCTGCTCTTTGTCTAAACCTGAGTGGGTCTTACATCCAGACAAATGGGGGAAAAAAAATTTGTGACCTTTCCCTTCAGAGCTCCATACTACCTCCATATGTTTGTATGCAGAAATCCATCGCATTTGATCAGCACCATAAATAAAGTGACCTGCTAAGTCCTGCACTCGCTGCCATCTATCTCATATTACAGCTCGCCATTATGAGCTGTTTTCTGTGGCAGGCTAATTATTTTTACATGTGTTGAGCTCAGCTTCAGTTAAGGGATACAAGATTACAGTATATCATAAGTCAGCAGACTAGAGAGGTGAGCAGAAAGGCAAACTGTGCATTTCCAGTACTTGAAATGAATCAAAGGGGCAATTTTCAATTAAAAAAAGCACAAACTTCTGTAGTAATAAACTACTGTTAGAGGTGCCCCAAAGCAGAGGGAGAGAGATTGTTTGAAAGGCCATAAAATTGTGTAACTCACTTTAATAAGTGAGAGGCCTTTAAAAAAAATCAAACAAACTTTAGTGCTCCTTGAAACTACATCCAGAAGTGTGACAGTCAAAGAAACATCTAAAGGATCAGTGGTATCTTTCAGTAGAATCCCTGAATGATTTCTCTCTATCTCCCCCTCTTTTGCCACTCCTCTGTTGTCCCTTTTAAATCTGCCTAGTTGTCCATAAGTCGGCTACTCTGAGCATATTTTTTTCCATAAAATGAAAACAGCTGAGTCCTTTCTGAAACATTCAGTGAACGAAATGGCAGCACATTCCATGCTGCTTTGTAATGCTGACATTTGCAATGGCATGTGAACCATTAGTTTGAATCATTTATTGTCTTTGGCCTGTTGGAGATTCCTCAGCTTTCAGAAATCTGTATGGGAGGAAAGGAACGTTTAACATTGTGCATTGCAAGCTTGGGATAATGTGTGAAGCTAAAGCACTTGAAAGCATGTTGAACAGTGACTGGTGCTGTGTGTGTGTGTGTTTGTGTGTGTTTGTGTGCTTGGACACACATCTTTGCATGAAAACCAGGTTAGCTAAGTAGCTAAGTGTTTTTCCTTGCTATGGACTGAAGAGCGTGAGAAGTCAGCTGTTATCTGCTAACTTCAAACATCACCAGCTCCATAATTACTGTGTCATTGTTACAATTAGGTGATGACCCTGCTTTACACTGACTGAAATGGGCTCCCTAACTGCTGAATCGGAGGATGCTTTTGCCAAATGGCCTCCCGCACACCTTTGCTTTACATCAAGACCTTTTCTCTTCATAACTGCATATTTGTGTTGTCACTGTGGGTAATACTCCCTGGGTTGAATCGTTAACATTCAGATTTAAGCACAAGTGTTCATCATAGCCCAAACATTTTCACAGGCTACCTCTGGAAAGTTTTTGGTGCCACACCTTAATAGCACCACCTTTTAAATGTCTCTCTATGAAGTCATTTCTGCGGTGGTTTTGTCTTATGCTGTGTGATTCACATTATAATTTGACCGTAGGCATTAAGTTTCTTGTTTCTCTCCTCAGACCTGAAGAAGTCATTTGAACAAGAACCCCTGGGAAAGGAAGTGTCTCTGGAGCAGGAAGTGCTGTTACAGTGTCGCCCTCCGGAGGGCATCCCAGCTGCTGAGGTATGTGCGGAGTTCTCGCTAACCTCCACCTGAGGTGAATATTAAGTAAGATGTGAGATTAGGAGCGAGGATTGCTAGAGCAGAACAAGGGAGTGATTGAAGAGAGGGGACGACAGAATGAAGACAACAGAAGATGTAAAATGGTATAAAAATAGAAATCATCAAGTGGAAATAACTTTAAAGTGCCACAGAAAAGTCGGTTATTACTTATGTGACACTTTTTGAAATTGCCTGGGACTTTGAACGACAGACGGCTGAACTGAGTGGTTTGATGGGTGCATGTGCTCCTTCGCAGTCTGCAGTCAGTGGCTGAAGGCTGTGCTGAATAAAAAATTTCTTGTGCCTCTTTGGCACATTGTGTTTGATTTTTTTTTCTTCTTTTTTTTTTTTTGTTTTGCTTGCGTTATGCCTAAATCAAAAACTGATGAGATTTAATATCTCAAAAAGAGAAGGTCAACATAACTTTCATTTGTAAATTTCTTTCAGTGCAACTGGCATGGTGAATAAGTAGAGGTTCGTATTAAATAATTTTACATTTGTATAATTTTGAAAGATCTGTCTGACATGTTTTCATAAGATGATTTTTGGATTACGCAACAATGTGCATGTTGAACTGCCATGGGGGAAATCGGGAGAACAGCCTGAATTGTAGTTTTGCGTGTCTGGTGCACTAAGGTGACAACAATCCAAAATATAACGTTTAAACTGAGAGGTTGTGAAGAAATTCCAGTGAATACAGAAGTTTAGCCTGTATTCCTGTGCATTTACATTTTTATTGCACTCATTCACTGTACTTGAGTTGGGCCAAGAAAAAAAATAGAAGGATAAAAAAAAATGTCCTGATGCTTTTTATTGGTGCTGAGCCAAAGTCTTGAGTCCATGGAGCCACACTTTTTATTTATTTATTTTTAAATTGATCTTGAGCAATAGTTCTTCAGGTTTTCTGAAGGTTTTTCAAAGTTTTTCTTTGGACACTGGCTTCTTTTTTTTTCTTTTTTTTTTTTTAGTCCAGTCCTTTGCAGAGGAACCAGAGCCTGGAGCTCAACATTACTCAAGCCGTGTAGGATCAGAGGGTGAACAAAACAAAAGAAAGCCAAAATCCAGAGAAGAGCTTTGGAATCTCCTTCAAGAAGCCTGGACAACTAGAGTGTTTTGAACAATAAAGGTGGTCATACCAAATTCAAGCTCATTAGAATTTTAAAAACTCAGTTTTAATCTGATATATTGCATTTCCCTTTATGTTTGCACATTTCAGTAAATTGCTGGACCTGCCTACTATTTTTCTAGCAAAATATGAAGAAATGAGGTGTGGCTCAAGACTTTTGCACAGTTCAGTATACTGTACAACACACTGAAAACTGAAGTGAAGTGAATGCTGTTTCAGTAAACAAAAATTAAATCACAGCATCTTTGCCTCTTACAATGATGACATAAGTCTTGCCCACTTCAGTGTGTCACTTTACTGCCATGCTCAAGGACAGCCATACTACCCACAGGTGCGGATTTCTATTATGTTCATAAGAATGCAAGTGTGCTTAACACACACACATAGTCTCACTTGCTTATTCTTTGTAAGATAATATTGTTAGACTCAAGTATATTGTCAGCACGTGTATTTCATTTACACATCAAACATGTCACACGGTAATCGCCCACTTTGGAAGAGCCACACGTGTCACTTCCACTCCCATAGCACTATAACTACAGTGAAGAACACCATTTACAATTCACATCATTCTCTGCTTCCCTGGTTTCATCTGGCAGTGTTCCCACCTCAATGGATAAATACATAATTTCATTTAGCTGGTCACTGGGGAAGAGAAGCACAGCACTTGGAGAAGGCTGTTCTACAGGATAAGGAGTCTCTGAATCAGGTTTCAATCCTTGGGGTTTGATAGTCGTTTTCAATTGCAGCTAAGTACACAGCTCCCCTGAGAGAGAAACTGAAGGAGAGGGAGGCACTCAGACAGACCAGCATACAAAGTGAGGGAGAGTGTGGCAGAAAGTCAGAGATGAAGGATGGATGTCAGGAGGAAGATAATGACAGAAAAATAAGTGGTATGGGAGGGGGAAAAAAACCAGAGGGATCCTGTTCTTTTGCTCCTAGAAATCTGTAATTCTTTTTTGAGAGAAATCAGGCAAATAAATTAGTCGCATTGTCACTTAGGAACCACAAAGGGTATTCAAACATGAATACTCTTTTCACTGTGTATCTCACTGCAACACAACCTTATTAACATTCACAACTTTCATCTTGGAGACAAATCTCATCACTAATAACTCATGACTACCCCTGCCTTATCTGTATCTCTTAGCACATTTTATCTTTTGACACCTGTTGGAACACAACACATTCATGCACAAAGGTATATACTCATAAATCTCATGGGCAGACACACACACACACACACACACACAAATGCATACATAGACACTTGGAGCAATTTTTCCACTGTGTTCAGTTTGCTTCCTTTTTCCATTCCTTTTTCTACTGTCATAATGGGATCTTGGAGCAAATGGATTGGTCTGTCGCCCCTGTCTGCTGAAGCTGATTAGAAGGATTTAGGTTTAAAACCTGCTGATGACCTCAGGTTGTAGCCTTGACTTTCTTTCTCTTTTATCTGTTCTGGCTTTCTATTTCTCTTTGTTCTTATCGTGTCCTTTCTCTTCGCCATTCACATTCTCTATGTCCTCTTTCATTTGCCCCTTTTTTATGCACATCCACATTTTTTTTCTCCTTTTGAGTGACAGTTCTTGTTAGTGATGTGCTGTGCCCTCTCTAAAACTGTTTTAATGCCAAGTGCTTGCCGACCAGTTGATGACTGCTGTAAAGTTGTCAGTGTGATGGGGTTACATGATATCCACATTTTAAAGCTCAGCCAGCATTGCGTGGCTATAAACATGCAGCACCCAAAGCCCTGACCCCCTAAATAAACAGTCTCAAAATTTACATTCATGTTGATACCGCATTTATCTACAAGTCAAGTTACCAATACATTTAAACAGATATGTGTATAGATACACCCTTAAAGGAATGCATGGACGCACACACAAATTATCACGGGACATATACTAAGGAAGAGATTAGCTGGTGATCATTTTAACTGCTGCCTGACTGTTAGCCTTGAGAGGTCAGGGTCAAACTAATCCGAGAGTGGAAAGAAAATGTCTGCACACCGCTGCGCCATTACAACCTTTTCATATTTCTCTGAGAGTACTGCTCTTGTCAACAGTTTGTCTCCTCTACATGATTTTCTTCCCCCCTCTTTTTCAATCTAAAGCTCCCATGTGAAGCATTGTGAATTCCTTGAGACACTTCTAAATCTCTTTAGACTGCGATAGAAAGCCTTTAAAAGCTCATGGAAAGCTATTGGAATCAGCAAGGAGGGTTCAGCAGTTCAACGGGAAAAGGCTTTATGGACACGAGAAATCGCAACAGGTGCAGCGCAATGTTCAATGAAAAGTTCTTATTTATTTCTATTTTTTTTCCTGTATCTAGCTCAAATCTAGGAATAATCAGCAAAGTTTCTTCCTGTTGAAATTCAGCAGCTATTCGAAATGTAAATCTGAGGCACTGACAGCCTTATTTTGTATTTTCCATACAAAGATGGTTGCAAAAGGTTGTTAGTACATTGACGAAGCATGAATACGCTTGTCTTTAAACATGAAAGGATTGGAGTGACCCCAAAGGCCAGGCAAAGTCAGTTGACTGCACATAGCAGGTGGAGTTATGGATTAGTGTGTGTGTGTGTGTGTGAATATTTGTGTGTTTGCCTGTCTGCGTCTGTCTCAGTGTGAGTGATTACCCCAGCTGCAGTGAAATAAACACATCAGTGTGTGGTGACAGGCCCTCCACGTGTCCATCCGTAACACACGCACACACACACACACACGCACACACACAGTAACTGTATATGCTTTTGGAGCCTGATCAAATTCCTGTCACATTCTTAACCACTCAATCCACACCCTAAATTAGTTCAAGTTATTCACATGGATAATGGCTTATGTAACTTTTTACCTAGAAGAAAATAATTTATGAATAAAGGTCTCAACCTACGGCTTTCATTGAAAATTTTTAATACAATATTGTTTTAAAACACTTATATATTTATATCAAAACATATCCCATTGCTTATTTATTTGTTTATTGGTTATGTGCACCATGGAATTATGTCAGCGTTGTCCCTTTTGCATGGCATTTGAATTTAAGCTCCACATCACTCCAGAATTCTCCCTACCAAAGTGTCCTTGAGCAAAATACACATACAGCTGGCATCGCCAAGGTTGTTGTTTTAGCTTATCACAGCCAGCAATGGAAAAGAGAATTTTTTTACCTTCAGGCACAGCATACTCCTTCCCAAGAGTTATCCGGAGCATTCATGGTACACACAGATGTGTTTGTGTGAACCCAGAAGGCAAAGTTTCCCTTCTCTCACTCACTCTCACACACAAACACGCATACACAGGCATCTGGCTCCTAACCTCCTTTGCAGTGACCATCAATGTCATTTTCTGTCAATGACTTGTCATGTTAACCAGTGTGGAATAACTCTCGACATGCATTTGTGCAATAACCCGTCAGTGTGTGTGCGTGTGTGCATGGGGTGTAACTTTGTGACGCAAATCACAGCAGACTTTTCTGTCAGAAGGCATCAGTGGTGTTGTGTGGTGTGGCCAAAATGCTCATGGCTACCTCATTCTCACACTCATACTGTACACAGACACAAGTCCATTTCAGGCCCCGCAGTCACCATTGTTAATGTGTCACATGATGACGTTTACTAGCAGAATCTTTCCAGAGGTTATCACTTTGGTGTTGGTCAAGTGCTTTAAATGGACAGTGAAGGTGACAGTGTGAAATAAGACATGCTCTCATCCTGCCGAGAGAAAGGGAATCTCTTTTGGATTCCTTTTGTTTTCTTGATGTTCCTCTGTGCCTCTGTTAGCTAAATGCTGCGGAATCAACTATTTGCCAGCTGATATTTCCTTAGTTTTAAAGAACGTCGTGACCACTGCACCAGAATGATGAAAGTAATTTTCACTGTGGCTGTTCTCTAGAGGAACACGTGTGCATGCCTGCGTGTGCGTTTTTGTGCACAAAAACAATTCATGTAATGCTGCTTCCCCAGTAGATCCTTACCTTAATCCTCTTTGAGCTAGCACAGTAAGCCCCATGGCTCATCTCCCATCACATTTTACCTTGATCCTCAACCTCTGTCAGAAATCATCACCGTAATCCACAGATTAGTCAGCAATCGCTTTTTTATTCTGACTACCTAGGTCAATTATTGAAATGGTGTTAAGATTATTAAAATGCTGCTGTGATGATCTATCACTGCGGAGTAATAACTAAATGGGGCAGATGAGGAAGAGCACCATTTTTCTTGTTTTGGTGGTCTGTGTAACGTAGTTGGATGCTGGCGATGCTGAGATGGATTATGATCATCATCTAATGATGTATGCATCCTCACACATGAATGAACGTGCACAGATGCACGCCAGTACACGCAGGTACACATAAAATTCTTTATCTGTCATATTCCTTAACTGAGTCTATAGCACTGTAAGTCTTTTATAACCACTTTGTATTTTATGGGAAAAAAAAACAAATGTCACAACTGAATACACATGCACACACACAGAAAAGAGAATATATATACATCCAGTGTAAGCTGTGATTCAGAGCCTTGGGAGGCTGCTCATCCAGTGATAAGCTGTGTCAGTAAATGCAGGCGTTAGTCAGATCCCACTCCAAAGCCAGCAGACTGTGCAGAACTGAAGAAAAATGTGACTTTTCCATTGCTAAACCTCAGCATCGCTTATCAGACTCCCTGTGTTATTCTCTCTGCCTTTATACAGTTACAAAATTTGTTTATCTGTTTGTTTTCTCAGTTCATTTCCATTTGGTTCCAATCACTGTTTCTAACTAGACCTTGAGAGTCTAATATACAGCATTTTCTTCACAAAATATACTGCAAACAATTTGTTTTAACTTTCTTTCTGCCTTTTACTGTGTTTGAGCTGATTTTGGATGTCTGTAGATTATGATTGGAACTTCTTTTTTTTTATAAAAATACTAAACCACAATGTTTATCTTTGCTTTTTCTGCACAAGGTTAAGACCTTTGCTCTCTCAGCTCTCACAGTGACTATAACTATGAGCACTGTCATTACATTCGCCCATCATCCGGGCAATATAAGGAAACTATCAATCAAGAATCAAAAAGTGAAGCTTCTCATTAGATACAGCGACTCTATATTTTGCTTCTGAATTAAATCTGCATGTTCAAAGGAAATCCATTCACATGATACGATTGTTTCAGATACTGTTGTTTCAAAAGAAAAGGTGAAAGGAACACAGCATTCAGTTGCCCATGTCACAACGTTCTGAGAATGCTGCTGTCTAGCATTACAATTCAAATGAGTATTCAATAGAAAAGAAAGAAAGGAAAAAAACACCACAGATGTTCACACAATGGTTCAAAAAATAAATTCCATTTATTTGCAAAGCGTTTCCCCACATCACTGTTTCAGTTATTATTTATTTATTTATTACACATGCTGTACTGTTTGAAGGATGTTCACGCTATGAGGGCATTGGATTTGCTTTGGCTCAGGTTCAGCTAGGCCAACACACAAATTATGTTTAACTATATTTCAAATTATAACACAAGGTTACACAAAGCTGCCCTTTGCAAAGAGTGAGAGGGCCATCAAAAAGGAAAACCGTTGAATTGATCCATCAAACAAACATTCTTCCTTGTGATCTTTATTTGACAGTAACTATTTTCAATTAAAACGTCCCATCTTTTTGATGAGCCCTGATTCTCACTCTTTCCCAAGAAGGCAGCTCCTGTAGTCTTGTGTTATAATTTGAAATATAGTTAAACAGTGATTTTGTGTGTTTGGCCTCCGCTACATTCTGAGCCAAAGACAAATCCAAGAATGCCTTGCAAGATCACGTGAACATCCCTATTTTCAAACAGGTCAGCATGCTGTGTAATAAATAAATAAATAATGACTAAAACAGTAATGTAATTATTTGCAAATAAATCAAATTATTTAAAGACCCGTTGTCTAAACATGTCAGGTATTTTTTTTTCCTTTCTTTCTTTTCTATTGATTGCTCATTTGAATTCTGATGCCAACCGCACATTTCAGAACAGTTATGACATGGGCAGACTCAATGCTGTGTTGTTCCACCTTTTCTTTTGAACGACAGTCTCTGAGACAAATTATTCTAGTCCTGAAAGTGAAATGGTTTCCTTTTTTTTGGCTTGACACAGAATTTCAGTCTCCCAGCAGTTGCCGTGTTTTTCTGTTTAAAATGTGTTTCCACTGTGTGAAACGTCTGGATAGCAAGTGGACTCTTCACCAGGGTGCAGAATATAGCTCTGGCACTGTGTTGCTGAAGTAGGGCAAGCCTGAAAAAAACACAAACAAACAAAAAAAGCAAATACTTAAAATGATATTCTACATATGCTATCGCTGTTGGAATAATATGTTTTATGTTGACAAGTTTTACTACAAAATTTTTGAAACATTTGCCACACAACCTTCGCTGAGTGGCAAACACATCCCCAGCTTTACCTCTCACAGACTCAGCCTTGGTGGAACTCCCACAGAGTAGTCTGACTTCATGGTGCGCTGCTTCTGGAGTAAGATATCCTTGATGAGCTGACATCAGCTTGGCACAAAACTACAAAAACCTATTTTCAAAGTGTTCGGAGACATCTGAATGGGTGGCTTTTACATGTTTGCCTTGAAACTTTGGCCATGTTTAATATGAATATCAAAGATTATTTATATGAAAGAAGATAGGGAAAAGTAGCTTTCCTTTAAAGTCCCTTACATAGATGAGAATAAGGGAAAATAGCACATACAGCATTTAAAAATAAATAAAAAAATACAGCTAAGCTAAGGGAAGGCAGTTGAGGATGTGATACAGGTTGATGCTGGACTCAGTCATGGACACATGATTTTTGCTCAAAAAAATGACACAAATGTATAGAAAACTAGCAAAATATGTAAGCTTACAACATGCTCAGAGCAAATACAGAAATGTGAGAGCTGTGATGGATTCACTTAAGTCAAAAGGTTACTGTGGCCATTAAATTCCATTAGTCCATTAGCAAAAATTAACATGTGCTGCAATTTTTATTTGACATATAGACATACTGACGTCTGTGGTTTAGGGCACTATGTCTTATAGCCATGCCTGGGTGCATTTCATTGTCATGGATGACAATTCCTTATAAAGAGCTGAGAGATCAATGCAGACAGGGGTACTACCTGTGCTGCCCTGGAGCCCCACCAAAAGCCTCTATGTCTCATCTAAAGATGGAGCTGACATCCCCAGGGACTCACCTTACAGCAGTATGAGGAAACCCCCCCCCAAAACTGCATCATAGCTGTGGAAAGCTCCACCACAGGGTCTTCACTTTGGGGAAATTAACATAAATAACTCCTAGTAGTTAACCTCTCCTTCCCCCGCCCTTTTTTTCACGTGATTTAAGTAGGCTTAATTAACTCCCTGTAACAAAGGGCTGTAGCACTGCTGTTCCACGGTCTTATTGTTGGGTGAGCATGTGGCATGATAGTATGAGCTGAATGTCACGCTTGCTGGGCCGATCAATCCAGACGATCAGATATCAGACACCTGAGGGATGGCCCTAGCCACAGATCACTCATGCGCAGACTCAAATGGGCATGTGCTCACACACACACACACGCACACTGAAAACACATTGGTGGGTACATCGCACGCACACATGCAGTCCCAGAGAACAACCAAACCCAGGCTGAGGCCAAGCGACGAGAGCATGCTCGCAGACGCGTGCCGAGCCGAGAGCGTTTCCCCTAAACATTTCGTCTTTCTCCTTCAGTCACAGTCACTACTGCGTGTCAGCTTGATGAGCCTGACTCCCACATTGATAAGACTCTGTTCAATGCAACTGCTGCAATTGTCACATGCTCACTCATTGAAAATTGCATACCTTGCTCAAGGTCACAGACAGCGGTTTTCCCTCAAGGGAGAGGCAGCCAGACGTACCACTCCCTCTGTTCGCACGTCTATGTCTTTGCTCAGTGTCTAATTGCCTCTGTAAGAGGTTGTGGCCCGTGGGGAAAAAGTGGTACAGACAACAACCATTTTGTATTTGCCTGTATTAGTCATTCAAAAAACAATCAGCAATGCTAAACATGCATTTTGCCCTCCCTGGAGTGTTGATGGCAATCATCTCGATTGCCGATCATCTGTCTTCAACCTAGAGGGATAACAATTACTCTCTTATAAACTTCTGAAAGGATGCTGTTTACAAAGTTAGCATGAACTATATACAATGCTCTGAATGCTCGCTAGGCTCAACAATGTTGTTCACAAAGAAGATTGAATGCCTCATTCGTCTGAATAACGCTATTGCTGATTCAGTGCCACCCATTGCTCCCATCCATCAGTACCTGGTTTCACAGCAGTCAGTCATTCTGGTTTTTTCTGCCTTCCAAGCTTAGGCAGCATGTTCAGCAATAATACATGAGCTGGGTTTATGTCTCTCTGTGTGTATGTCACCTTTGTCTCATCTCTTCCTTCACATCCTTGCTGCAAAATGTGCAGCTGCCTTTGCAACTCTGACCACCTCATTATCTCCTTTCACCAATCCTTTTCCCGCTTTCACTTTCATTTGCACGCCTTCCCAACACAGCTAACAACACTCTTCCGGACTGGCCACTGTCATCTGCAAAGTGTTTTCCCTCGACACTGCCACGACTCACTCGCCTCCATTACAACAAATACTCTTATTGTTCCACATCTAATCTTCCTTCCTTACTTTATACCCTCACTCTTCCTCCCCTCCTCCTCCACTCAGTTTTGTTTCCAATAAAATGTAGAGAAGCTGACAGGACCCCGGCTATTCTCTGTGGCACATTCACAACCCCACTTAGTAGCAAAGGAAGGCTACAGCAGACAAGCTTCTGTCTCCCACTGAGCTGCAGCATAAATCCACAAACCTTGAGAATCACATCAAATAAAATCGCTCTAAGTATGTCATTTGTAAATTTAAAAAATAAATAAATAAATCACACACACACATACACACAACTAATAGTCCTTGCAGATGTACTCCCTGTAGGAGATTCACTATCATTAAATGGCGTAGCCGACTGCAACTAAAGTTCTGAGAATTCAACCTCGAGTCACCATGGAAGACACAATTGTTGGACAGTGCTGCACACGCACTCAGGATAGCTCTTAAAGTGGATATTAGGGCTAATTTGCTCGAGTTTTCCAGATAATTTAGCGGTTGGGGAAAAACTGACGAGTAACA